>NW_010578971.1:31579-145815 GCF_000705375.1 Tinamus guttatus | reverse complement strand
ATCCTCTTTCTTGGGAATACTTCAGGGAATAGACATGCCTGTAAATTTTCTCAAGTTGTGTTTTGTTGTTTGTTTGTTTTTTACTGTGTTTAGAGTGGGACTGACCTTCTGGACTACCTTCTCCATCCTCTAATTTTGACAATATTTAAAAATCAAGACAAATCAAAGTTGCTATAGGTAGAGGATAGGTTGTATCTATGAAAATCGGGGCAGATATTTAGCTTCCTGAGTTTTAGGTAACTAAGTAATACAGCTTTAGCCTCAAGTTTTTCTCTGCTGGTTTCTGTAGTTACATTGCTGGAATAGAAACACTTATATACAAGTAGAGATTTCAGGCATCAGATTTAAATTGGTATAACTACTAAAATGTACTCTAATTTGCACAAAATAGTCAATAAGGGCAGACATATTCCTTCCAAATCCCCACCTTTCTTCAGCTTCTCTTCTCACCAAAGTTGATATGAAATATCTGTGTCATGCTGGGACAAAACAAAGAACAGCACCTGTTTATTGACATGACAGACATGTAATTTGAAGGTACTCCAAAATGTCATCAACTAACCTTTCTTCAATGACTGATCATTTTTGATAGAATATTATTTCAGCCACCAAGGAAATCCAGTCCTGAACTACTAGAGTATTTATCTTGCCGTTCTGAACTACTGAAGTGTTTGTCTTGTCATGTTACAGCTTCTGAGAAATTTTTAATTTATTTTTGTTCAGTTTGATAAGTTATGCTCTCTGGGCAAGGTTATCTAGTTGAAAAGGAAAACTATTCCCTATCCTGTCTGGGGAGAAGCCAGGTTGGGTGTAGAATTGGCAGGATTTTCGAGGGTGTAAAAGCCCTAGTCACAGTTTGCTGCCACTCAGAAAGTCATCAAGCAAAAAGCAAGAAACCTGAGAAAAAAAGCCCACAATCAACAGTGCAGATTTTTTATAACTTCTTTCCATTTCTAGTCCAATTTACTTCATCTCTCTTCAAGTTTTTCTCTGTTAAAGAATTTTAATATTTTAATGCCTAACCTAATTAAAAATTTTTGGTTTTATTTTTAATGGAATAATTTCTTTGTTCTTTTGGGAAGCTCACTAGAAGAGAAGATTTAGGCAGATGTGTTCAGCTGTGACTGACTGAGAGTCCTGTCACGTATTTTATTTAAAATGAAAATTTCTGTTTTGAATTTAATTTTAATTCTCACATATGGAAAAGTATTATATTTCTGAAACACGAGGTGGTTCTTATGAAGCTGAGAAAATATTTGGATATTTTAGTATTTTTTAATATATACAAAAACATCAAAAATCACATACATTTAAGAAAAATACATGCTTAGTTTTAAAATATGTGTGCAAGCAGCCCTGCTAGTTTTGAATAAGAATATCCACATATAAAATGACTTATCTCATTGTTACTATTAAAAAAAAACAGATTTTGTTTAAATATTAGGAATACAGCTGTTACAAATCTCTGACACTTAGACCTGTTGAGTATCTCTACTCTTTGTTGCAATCATCTTTTGTTTCCAAAAATAAATTTCCTGAATTTCACAAAACAAGAATTAATTAAACATTTATGCATTAGGTACAACAGTTAAAAATCCAAAGATTTTGTTACATTTATCTTATGGGAAAGAGCTTTAGTTCAGAAGAGTCGTTTAAATTGGGCCAGCATATGCTGGTGTGAGGAAAATGCAGTTTTATAGAATTGGCTTAGATGGAGTTAATTTTTGATAAATTGGAAGGTAAGTGCCTTTCTGTAGATTATTTTTCATTAATTGCTTTACCTTTTTTTCAACTGCATTTCTTGGGTAGTTGCAAGTGATTGAAAAGGAGGTATAAAATAGAAGGCTGGAAGAGGTGAAGAAGGCCCACGAGAATTACATTTGGTGGAGATCCAGAGACACTCTCACAATGAGCTCTGTTGTTACGAGCAACAAAAGAGGGCAGCTTCTCCCCCTCTTCTCTGCAATCGAGGGTGCTTGACTTTTTGACAAGTGTGTTTTTCAAGAACTTGTATATAATACCATACTGGATGCCCTGCTGCTGTCGTTCTGCTACTTCTTTCCTCATACTAATGTGAAATTATGGTTCTACTTGACATGTATCTGGGATCTGTGAAGGAAATGAGGAAAATAGTTCTTAAGCCATGAGAAGCCATATCTCTACTATACTGGGAAGTATAACTTACTCTTCCTCATGGGAGGGAGTAGGAAGATATTTTTAAAAAACTGCATGAGAGAATAACTCAGGGTATATGTAATTTTCAGATCCTAACTCTGCATAGAGCAAGCTCTCGTCTGTTACTGTGATCAGAAAAGTTAAGCAGAAAAAGAACTGGTTTCGCTGATGGGGATTGATGCTGACAGCATTGTCATGTATAGGTGGATAGTACAGTATGTCTCCTTATTATCTGTTTATAATAGGAACATCAACAAACACATTATTTTGACCTACCATTCTGATTATACATGAAAATGGAGGCAGATGGGGTGATAATTGAGCTTTTTTTAAAAAAAAAACATAATATATTTCAGGTTTTGGAGTTTTCCGAGTGTTTTTTTCCAATTAGATGATGGCAGGGCACAAGTGCCCCATGACTTTTATATTTCAAATGAGAAAATAAACTGCAGTCAACCACGCAGGCATTTCAGAACATTGTAATTAAACTTCTGTATACATATTTATATGTTTACATGGAAAGCAGGTAATTAATGCTATTTGTTTGTCAAATAGCTTTGTCAATACTTTAGATGTATTTATTTATTTTCTAAGACTGTGAACCTTTTTGACTACACTTTGGAAGTCTGCTGTAAAAAAAGTTTCCCTTCAACATATGCTGTATTCTATCTATCAAAAATGGTCCTGTAAATAGGTACCTATTCCATCAATTTACCAATTTCCTTTCTTTTAACTTCCCTCTTGTCCTACTGTTTTCCTCACAGGGGTTATTACATTGTTATTGTGCCTTTGAAGAGGTCTCGCGGAAAGTTTATCAAACCATGGGAAAGCCCAGATGAAATGGAATTAGATGAGGTATGGTTTATTTTTGGTTTTCTTCTTCTCCTTTATTACAGAAATGAACTTCTTAGTGGTATGTGATTAACCCACCAGTTTTGGAATTTTTGGTTGTCTGGATATTTTATATTTATATTTGAATTAGCCTGTGGGGGGCTGAAACAAAGTTCAAATTACTTAAATTAATATACATTAAAGACATTAAGTTGCAATAAAGCACACAAAATGCGTGATCTTTGTTGGCATTAATATTTCATTCTTTGCCTATTGTAAAATGTAATGCAAAAGTGCAGAAGGTGAAATTAGTTGTCAGCAAAAGCTTAATCACCAATGATATGAACTCTAATAAAGGTCTGGTTCATTACTGGGGTGTTTGTTAAGCCTGAAACAAATGCGAAATTGCAATTTGCACTGCAGTTTAACATTTGACCTTCCTCATAGTATCTTTACCTGATCCTCACGTATTGTAATGCTGCTGAGAGAATTTTTACGCTGTTCTCCATTCCTGGCAGATGTTTTTCAGAAATAAATGAATGCAATAGGAAAGACCAATCATTAGTTTGGGGGCTGATCTGCTGTAAAGTAACTCTGTGGAAAGGGACCTGGGGGTCCTGGTGGACAAGCTGACCATGAGCCAGCAATGTGCCCTTGTCACCAAGAAGGCCAAAAGAAGGTGGAGGGAGGTGATCCTCCCCCTCTGCTCTGGCCTGAGACCACGTCTGCAGTGCTGTGTCTAGTGCTGGGCTTCCCCGTAAAGAGGGACATGGAGCTACTGGAAGTGACCCAGAGAAGGGTCACTAAAATGATGAAAGGACTGTACCATCTCTCTTACGTGGAGAACATGAGAATGATAGGTCTGTTCAGCCTGGAGAATAAAAGACTGATGGGGTATCTTTTCAGTGCACTTAAATTGCTCAAGGGATGGGACGAGACTGTTTTCACTGGTGCCAGCAGTGGGCAAGAAGCAGTGGCACAAACTGAAACATTGGAAGGTCCATCTGAAAAAGAGGAAAATCATCTTTACTGTGAGGGTTACTGAGCATGGGAACACGTGGACTCTCCATCCTTGGAGGTATTCAAAAAACATCTGGACAGGGTCTTGTGCAAGCTTCCCAGGGTGATCCTCCTTGAGGAGGCAGGCTTGGGCAACAGGATCTCCAGTGATCTCTTCTAATCTCAACCATTCCATGATTCTGTTTTGACACTGTAAATAACATTTCCCAAAGAGCAAATTATCTCCATTTCAGGGACCAACCCAATAATAGTAGAAATCGATTTATTATGCTGTTGATATGATAATTCTATGAAGTCTGTCAGCATTCGCTCTGTTCTTGTTTTTTTTTTTTATTCTAAAGGATAATATAACAGAGTCTAATTTGTCTTTCCTTCAACCTGTAGATCTGCGATAATATTAAGATTCATCTTTGTAGCTCTTTGAGAGTCTTATTTGAAAGCTCTACAGAAGAATAGGGTTTATATATTATTATAATAAACACAAATAATTATTAGTATTGTGAGGCTAGGATTATAGTTCTCTTTCAGATGCCTTGGGATTTTGTGCATATGTCTCTATAATTCATGGCAAATCAAAACCAGAGATCAAAGCAATTTCTTTCCTCCTAATTTAATGATATTTTTATGGACTGTGTCTATTTTTCTAATTTCTTTGGTTGATTCAGGAATCTGTTACAGAAATGCCGCTGCTTGCCCTGTAAGTCATAATAATTCTGCAAGCAATCACCTTATTCTCTTCCCTTCTCCCATTTATCAAATGAGTATTATGTCCCACATTTGTACCAAAATGTGAAGGAAAGGAAGATCTTCCGCAAACCAAGCTTGCTATGGAAAGCTTTCAAAACAAAGTTCCTTTAGTAACCCTGTTAAATAAACGCGGCAGTCTGCAGTTTCTGGTGAGAAAAGACAAAAAGGAAAACCTACCACCCAAAGAGAACCCTTAATTAGATGCAAACACAGAAATGCACAAAGCTGAGGACATTTTCCTTACTTTTATGTGACTGATTGAAGCCTGTATTTACTCTTGGCCGATTTGCTTTCTGCGGCCATCACATTGACTGAAATGCAGTGACCCCTTGTTTTGATCTATTAACCTCTTTACTTTAGAAGAGCTGGATTGTAAATGGCATGCACCAGCACATGATCGTAGTCCTAAGCAGCATCAAATACAGTTATACAGTAAAATTCTCCTGACAAGATCCATACGGTAATGGAAAACTGATTTACTATTACCACCCACTTTTAACCTCCAGAAACTACAGGCAAAACCTGTATTAAAGGATAGGTGCCAGATGACATTGAACTTTTTTGCAATTAAATTTTACGGGTCTGTGCTACTGATTCCCATAACAAAGGGTCATTTTAATCATCCTGCAAGTTGTGGTGCATTAATCTGTATAATAGTTTGATAAAGAACATTTATTAATTCAGAAATATTTGGGTCAGGATGGGTTGTTTCCCACTTTTATTCATATAATTGAGACCACATTGTAGAATTAATGGTGGAAGAAATAAGATATGCATTGACTGGAAAATGAAAATTATTTCTGATAAAGAACTAAGCCCTTGATACATCTTTTTACAGTTGTCACCAATAAATGTAGTAACTACTGAGAAGGTGGAAAAAATCAGAAGCAGGCAGTGACTGTACTTCATGCTCACTTGTCCAGTTTCTTGTGCTTAAAAGATGGTTTTTTCTTCCTGTTTTAGAAAATAAGAACTGCATATTGTTATTAGATGTACTTTACCTGTCAAACACGTGAAAGCAATAAAAAAAAATGGAAAAAAATACAAAAGCCAACCATACAACTGCTTAAACAAATAGTTTATGATGATAAACTAAAGAAACTTCAGCTCATATCTTCTTTTGGTACAGCCTTAGATGTCTGGCTAGTATCACATGGGATTTTATAAGACAGCCTTTTCCAAATGCTTTGCTTAGATAGCCTGAGGAATACTCTTTGCTGAAAACACAATTGTGGAGTGATAAGTCCATAAATGACAAGTCAAAAGGACTGTCTGGTCTAATTGCGGCTACTGCTTTTTCCTGGTTCCTTGAATCCTTAGTTCTGAAAGAAGCTGAGAGATACAAAATCTTAAAAGAGCGTATAATGGACTTGATATTAGAGACACAATCCTTTTGTATATCAAGTCAATATTTCACTTTATTTTCATTCTGAGGCTTAATGATGCCAATCAAATATGCCATACGGTTAGATACAAAATAAAATATTATGATTTACAGTATTAATAGGAATCTATAATCAATAGAACCTAAATGATAGCCTGAGTGTAAAGTCTTTACATTTAAAAATGTAAGTGAAGTCCTGGCATAATGTACTAGGCATACATGTGAAGGTAACGATATCTGGCAACCACATCATCTGTATGTGAAATATGAATGAAGCCAGAGGTTCACTTGAGGTCCAGTCATGTGTAATTTGTCACAGATAAGTTTGGTCACAGACCAGATTTTCATCTATACACAGAAAAATATGCCAAAGTGTGGCTGGTCCTAGGTGCCCAGCCACAATGTTTGAAAAAGTTGCCTGTTGTACACATTTTGACTAACTCAGACTAGTTGACTTTTAGCACTGACTGCCAAAAGGACAGCTTCTAAACACTTCTCGCGAAGTACTAGAGGACTTTTGCATTTCCATGTGCTAACATGCGTACATTTTTGTTACTAATTCAATCTGTATACTTGACAGTCTGCTGCTCCATTACTCCACTAACAGATGCTACCTTGTAAAAATGAACTCCCCAAGCCTCCTTTTACCTCAACAGAAGGTTTAAAAAGAGTGAAGAAGAAATATGGACGGCTGATTGTAATAGCGGTCTTTAATGGCAGTTTTGAGTCTGAAGTTTTGGAAAGCACTTTTTTTTTTTTTTTGTTTTGTTTTGTTTTTAATCTCGATATGTATTCCAGCCTACCAGTTTTTATACTGGAGCATGAAAATTGGTAGAAATGAATAGAGATAAATGAGCATAAAACCCCTGTGGCAGAGAACTGCCTGCCTGGGGCATGTTGTTATGACTAGAAAGCATCCAACTGCATGGGTCAGTGGTGGGACAGCTTCCAAACACCCTGCACTGCTGGGGGAACTTAGTTGTCTACTTCTAGCCCAAGTCTGAAATATGCATTGTAATGAGAAAGTGCGTTAGTGATCACTGTTAAAAGCTTCCGTGTCCATAGAACAAGGAATAGTAGATTGTCTAGTGTGCTTCGGAATTGTTAACTGTATTATTGCAAAATAAAAGATCCCACATTAGGAAGGCTAGCTAAACTGGAATGTAACACTGGAGAAGGGCTGAGACTTCCCTGAATAAGCATATTTGTTAAAATGTATAGTAGAAATTGAATTTTAACCTCTTTTTTTATTGATGTGTATCTGGCTCTGGAGACTTGCCTCCTACTCATAAAAATAAATGTGTTTATCCATTGTTTTAGCACTGCTTGTGTACTGCAATGCTTAAAACAACTCTGTGACCTTGGAAAAAAATTGTGGTTGCAGTATGAGTCTATTTCTTTGGCATTAAAACAAAACATTGAGTAAGTTTCATAAGTGAAAAACAAGAGAATAGTGGGTCAGACTTAGAAGACAACACTTACCACCTAGAAAAACTTCAGACTCCTTGTAAACATTCAAATTAATATTTGTTGAACGCCACTATATCTAAAGTCATAAAAGGTATTGAATAGGTATTTGTCTGCTTTGATTAGTAATTCATCAGTTTACATTTCATCAGCAAAGCTTTATTTCCTTCATTATTTAAAATGTGTTTTACAAGTTTGATTTAATCTTGTTACAGATGTGCCGATACAAGATTTATTTGTTCATCAGTAAAAATATTTAATGACATGAGGAAAACTTATATTTTGAGACATATTATGCAACTTAAATCTGGAATGTTCATGTAGGTTATGTATATCACGTAGTTATTTTTTAGTATAGCAACAGGAAAATAATGGTATTACAATTCATGGAGTCCTCTGTTTATTCTTGTCACTGAACAGTTATATAGTGTTGAACAAATTATGAAGCATCAGATTTTGGTGCTTCTGAGCAAATACAATTATTGTGAATTTCTTCATAGGAAGATATGCTTATAAATCATTCCCATAATCTCTTCTGTGCTTCCATTCACTTTTGTGAAATAAGTTAAAAAACAAAAATAATTTTCTTTCAACTTTGAGGAATTTAATATTTACAAATAATCTTCATGAGATTTGTTTTGGAAATGCAAAAACATTACCATTCTTAAAAAAGTTGTTGTCTATATTTGTTTATAATTTTCTCCAAACTAGTTAATAATGAGTTTGTATTTCAGAATTCTCAGGGCAAAAAAATGTTAAAATTCACAATTTGGGATTTGTGTTTTTCCAAATTTTGCTATATGTTCGCACATTTAAATATATCATTTCCTTTAATCAGTTCTGTTATACTAAGCTGTAGATAAGAAATTCCGGCATAGGCACAGAGAAAGAAAAAAATACTATCAGTGACTCACTTATTTTACACAGAAAAGGTATATTACTTTATTGGTTTTTAATTTTTATTTGCAAAGACAACAGTATCAGGCACCAAATATTGATCTAATTGACCTGTGCTTGTAGTGCACTTGCAACCTAGTATTTTATCTTAACATGAGTGGCAAGAAATAGGAAGATTTCGCAAGAACTGATGTAGTCCCATATTTTTTAGTTCCTGGTGATGAATTAAATTTTCTCATTCCACTGTCAATAAGTTGCTTTAATCTTTATGGTTTTGATTTCTCTCTCTCTTTCCTCTCCCCTCTTTATAAAGCTGCTTAAGGAGATATCTAGGAAACGCAGAAGCATTCGTCTTGGGAGAGAAGTTGAATTAAAGCCATATATTGCAGCTCACTTTGACGTTCTTCCTACCGAGTTCACGCTGGGGGATAAAAAGCATTATGGTGGCTTTGAGAATAAGCAACTCCAGAGTGGTCAAGAATATGTCTTCTTTGTGTTGGCTGTAATGGAGCACTCGGAATCTGTAAGTTATACACCCTTTCTTAATCTCATATTTACCTTTCCATAATCATCAAAACATTTTTTCAATGCTTATTCCACTTCCCAAAAACCAAATCTCTACAGCACATGCCAGAGCATCTCAAAAGTCACCTATTTCTGGGTAATTTCTTGAAATTACCTTTTTCTGTTTGCATCTGTATTTGTTGCCTATGTGTATAATAGAACACTAAGGATCACCTTTTGTGAGGTCTGTTCTGATCCTTTGTAAATTACAGTTTCTGTTATTTGAGATCATTGACACAGTTACTGAGGCAAGAACTTCACAGCAGCATCTTCCCCAAAGTCTTTAACAGAAGAGGTCCTCTTCTGCCTGTGGACAACCATTGAATAGCAGTGCTAGTTACCAGAAATTCTTAGAAAGATCTGTTGAATCAGAGATATACACAGCAAGCTTCTGGAATGATAGTAATTTCCTCTCCGCTTTATCAGTGAATTGTTAGAAAACTAAAAAATGATTCAATAATATAGAGAATTTCTGAGGTGAGCTAAATAATGAGCTGTAATTTCTCTTTATATAGTTCATTTTATTCCTGTGTCCTTTATTCCAAAGTTATGCTAATCTAGCTGTGTGTGATATTACTAAAAAAATAGTAATTAAACAGAGGCAGAAACAAGACTGTTGAAGTTACAATACACACTAACATTTTAACATGCAATGTGTCACACAATACTTTTCTAATTGGTTCCTAAACCGACAGCTAAATTTGCTGGGTCAGCCACTTGAAATAAGAATCACAGGGTCACAGAATGCTTAAGGGACCTCTAGAGGTCATCTAGTCCAACCCCCCTGCACACGCAGGGTCACCTAGAGCACGTGACACAGGGTGGCATCCAAGCGGGTTTTGAAGATCTCCAGAGAAGGAGACTCCACAACCTCTCTGGGCAGCCTGTTCCAGTGCTCTCCAGCTCCCTCAGTCTCTCCTCATAGGGCAGATGTTCCAGGCCCCTGATCATCCTTGTAGCCCTGTGCTGGACTCTCTCCGGAAGCTCCACATCCCTCTTGTACTGTGGAGCCCAGAACTGGACACAATACTCCAGATGCGGCCTCACCAGGGCTGAGTAGAGGGGCAGGATCACCTCCCTCGACCTGCTGGAGACCTTGCGCTTGGCCTTGTTGAATTGCATGAGGTTTTTCACCACCCAGTTGTCCCTT
Organism: Tinamus guttatus; assembly: GCF_000705375.1. The sequence continues at coordinate 135,580 of NW_010578971.1, read as the reverse complement.
CCAACCTTAAGCATTCTATGATTCTATGATTCCCTATTTTTAACTGTAACTGAGAGATGGTGGAGAATGCTAAAATGAAATGCTCCTTACCCATCTCTAAAAATAATTGAGGAATAAAGAGTTCCAGTGATATGATAGTGCGATAACCTTATTCATAATTCAGTTGCACTAACATGAAAAGCTTATGTATTTTCTTTCCCTCCAGTCCATTTAACATTTCTGTGTCATTCTTATTGTTTAAAGTACAGCTTCATTGATTTCAGCACATTAGCAATGGGAAATGTTCGGCTAATCTTTAAGTTGTGTTTCTCATTGAGCACCTAGGAAAAAAAGGCACACAGTCAGCGACCACATATAAAAAAATTGGGTTGCCTTCTCTTTTTGTGAAAAGCCATCACACAGAGCTTCTCAAGGAAATTACTACACCAATAATCTGAATTCAAGCCACAATATAGATCAGAATTTCCCTTTTACTTTTTGACAATGGCCACAAAGAGAAACCATTCTGAGGGCTGCATCATAAAGTTTCAAAACAGAGATACTGGACAGATTTTTTGCTATAAAGCTGGAGGTCCAAATATTCATGTGAGGAACACCTATATTAGTTTTTTTTTTTTTTTTCTTTTCAATATAAAATAATGTTTCTTATTTAATATTAAATATTAATTAAGGCATCGTTCCTTCAGATCATTTAGAGATTATTGCATTTTTAAAGAGATGGAGGGTAGAAAAGCAGGAATAAGTAGGGTTGCGAATTTACAGCTTAAATGCTATATCCAAAGGCCTACTATTTTTACAGTTCTTCAAAGGCATTGGTAAATTTACCACAGGGGAAACATCTGATTTAGCCTAACATCTGTAAGATTTGTGTGATGACTAGTGTGAAATTGCCACAGAGAGCATGAGTTCATAAAAGTTAACTTCCATTTATTTAACTGCTCTGAATATAGTCTTTTTTGAGGGGGCAGAGGGCAGATGGATGTGAAGGGACAGTAGGAGCTGAAAATTTTGGGGAATTGTAACTTGCAAGGGATTTTTCTTCTTGTTGTTCAAGGTCTGCCTGCTCCAAAGGAAGAAGCTGAGTACAAAGCCATGTTTCTTATATAGGCCTGTTTCTTCCATCTTTGCAAGATCACTGGAGCTGAGAAATAACTCAGTAAAATTTGATGATTCGGGGAATCAACGTGGAGATTCCCCAATTTATAAACAGTTATCACAGATTATTAGATGTTTGGCTGATAATATAAATAAGGAAAGGTTATCACAGGTCATCACAGGTTTTAGCTTAATACCAGTTAGTGTCAGTGCCTCATCTTTTTCTGTCCTATCTCCTACTCTAAATCCTGGTTCTGTCCTAACCCAGTATCCAAAAAGAGGACAAACAGGACAAATAAGGTGTAAAATATTTTCTCTTTGATGTCACTTGTCATGTGACATACTCATGGCACGTTTCAGAAGACAGTCTAAGCATGTCTCCTCTGCCCCATTGCATTTTGTCATTCTTACCTTAGAACTCGTACCTCTTTCCTCATTATCTTGTCTCAGCATTCCTGAACCAGTTTCAAATCAAGTTTTCCAGTCTCTGCCAGAACCGTAGCTCTCTTCCTAGTTTACCACAGGCAGAGATATCCCAGCAAAGACCAGAAATAATGACAAGCCATCCTCTGGTTCTGACTTTATCATAGCTCAGAAATCTTTACATCGTCTTGTTTTAGAGAGCTGGCTGCTCTGCCCACCTGTCTGTAATTTTAGCTCCACACTCAGCCTCAGATCACGCATCTCTGGTCAGAGGAGGATAAAAACAAGTTAGCATTTTCTTTTTTTAACACAGCTGTTATTTTAGGCCAGCTGGCTTCACACAAACTGGTACCATAAAAGATTTTTGACCGCTCCACTTAGTTCCTAATTCTAATGCCAGGTCTGAGTATTTAGAGACTTGCAGTGTTTACATTCCCTTCAGAATCTTCAGTGGCTTTCCCTGTTTTTCTGTCTTAAATTCAAGAAGTCTCCATCTTTAGTGAGAGCATTTTCTTTCTTACAGTCCCTTTGACTCTAGCCAAATTGCATCCCACTCTTGACATGGGGCTCTTTTCCAGGAACCTCTTGTATATAGTCCACTTCATTTTTACTCTATAGTTTTTTCATTTTTTCATAGCTATTCTTCCATATATTTTGCAAGCACAAGTTTAGCACCATTGAACCAATATGAAATAAAATACAAAACAAAACAAAACTCCATACTGAGCAATTTCTGGATTATAGGCCTTGAATTCTATAACACTTTATTCTTATACTCCCTTTTTCAGTTACTAAGTGTTCCAAAGAGGACTGTGTCACAAAATAAAGGCGGAAATAACAGCAAAACTTTCAGTCTGCCTTTTGTTTCATTAATGTGTTCTTTGTATCATTATTTTGTACAGATGTATTTTAGATCTAGACTATTCATTATTTTAAATACTTCTTTATCATTAAGTAATATTTATTTTGTTTGTATAGACTATGTATGCAACCAGCCCGTATTCTGATCCTGTTGTGTCAATGGATCTTGATCCTCAGCCAATTACAGATGAGGAAGAAGGCTTGATTTGGGTTGTAGGACCAGTTCTTGCAGTAGTGTTTATCATCTGTATTGTTATTGCCATACTTCTTTATAAAAGGTAAGTAAATTTACCGTTTAGTTCTTTTACAGTGTATGTAGCTTTCTGATGTATTGGTCATTTTTGATATTGTTCCACACTAACTAATCTGTGCTAAAATAGTAATTGTCATCTTCTGGGATGTGAGATGCATCTATGTATTAATGGTTTCCATAACACTGCAGATATTTTATTAGATTTCTGTCTGAAAGTAAAGTTTCCAAAATTATAGTCATATGGGTTTATTTTTCTGCTGATGACATTGTGTTAACATTTCTGCATTTAAATATTTTTCTACTTTAAATATGTTTGTGAATAAAATGTGCTTGCATATAAATATATACAAAATGAGCACATTTCAGTTTTTGAATCTTATTTTTAGAACTGTAGTAGTAATACATTAGGAATTACATTCAGCTTGATGTTAAACATGACTTTCATCTCCACTCAAATAATCTGAGCTTTTACTTTTGACAGTTGGCCTCAATTTGGCAACATATCTATATGAATTTGAAGCTCTGAATTGTGAGATCAATAGCTATTTTCTACTGATCTTCAAATCAGATCAAACTCGACTTACTCTTCATTCACTGTCCATGATTCATATGTAGGTTTTCTATTACACAGAGGACTTTCCTGTGCCTTACAACTTACTGGATGAAAACTGTGTATAAGGCCTTAACTTGTACATGGCAGCTTTTTACAATGTAAATGAGTACATGAGGGCCAAGACACTGAATCAAAAGCATGGTACTAAGAAAAATAAAGATCATTTTAATGATTTTTTTCTTCAAGGCACTTCTGGAAAACTTATTTATAAAGCATAATTAGAGAACACTATGAACATGAAAAGCCTTGAGAAAGATAATTTCATTAAATTGAGCCTAAAACTAATGGCTATAATTTTCTTACCTGCTGTGAAGTGTTTAAATCCTGCTAGTCATTATCTTACATTTTCTTTACTACTGTAAGTGTACATAGTCAAAAACACCTGAAGTTGCATGCCAACAGGCTTCAGGTTTCAAGAAGAGAAAATAATTCTCTCTTCATCATTTTAAAAAAAGAATCAGTCTGGAGGTAACCTGAGCTCTGGATTTCAAACAGATACTTATAATGATGTTCTTTAGAGTCATAATGACACTGCAGCATAGTATATGGTCTGTCACTTGCAGGTGTGATGCCTCCTGAAGGCTTCCATTAGTACCTACTGTCTTAGGGATTAATACCAGTGAACCTCTGTTTGTGCCTGTCTGTCACTTCAAAGACAGGCTGTTAGAGATACACTGAAAGTGAAGTACTCCTCTCCTCTGACTATTTTGCACTATTAAAAGTCTAATTTCTCCCTTATTACAAAACAAATCCTAACAATGGCATATAAAGCAGATGTGCAACTGCCTCTGTGCTTGTTTGCGTTTATGGGCCATAATACATAATTACAACCTTCACATTCTATTAACAACAAAAAAAAAGAACTATAGACATATTGAACAAATGAGCAGGTAAAACTTGCTCATCAGTAGCACGGTCAAAAGAATTTCATACAAAGAAATTGGGGGACACATTTTCCATCTGTTGTTTACTAGTAGTAGCAGAGATATTTGGAGAAGTGGGGATCTGGATTTATTTTATTTTGTTTCAAGATACAAATGTTGTTAAACTGCATCATTTTAACAAATTCTGTCTGAGAAATGATTGCAGTTCTACCAAAGGATGATCATCCTGACTTGTACTAGAATAACTTACTTTGTATATGTAATGGCACAATCTATATTAGTATTAGTCAAGCTTCAGATATTATATCCACAAAAATATTATACCCACATGGCTAAAAAATAATGCTTCTACTTATGTCACAAGAAATCTGTACAGAAAAGACCTGTCAGAAAGTAAGATTTTAAAAATGGTGGAGAAGGTTAAGAAAGAATAAACTAAAAGCAACTTTCATTCCTGGTTTTCTACTTCTGAGAGACAATTTTCCATGTATTATTATGAGGAGTAATTTATAATTACTTGCTTAAGTCATTGCTTAAGTATAAATGCTTAAGCATTTATAAATTCACAGAAGAAATTCAGAAGAAAATGTGTTAGATTTTTAGGGCCCTACTGTAAGATCTCAGTCCATTACATAATTTAATTAATTATAGCAATCTGACTGCATGCCATCAAATCCAGAAGCAATATATAGTGATTACACAGTAGCATGTTAATAAATCTGAATTGTCTTATTAGGCTGAAGAAACAGATAAAGTAAATATAAGAATTTAGATTTTGCAAATATATCTTTATAGTTCATTTTAGTCTTTAGCAGGGAGACAGGAAGACTGATACAGAAAAATGGGTCAAGGCAGAATGCTATTCAGTGGAAACAAAAGTAAGTTGGTTAAGAGATTATATTCATGCCCAGAAGTTTACAACTGGAAAAGGACAAAATAGTCATAACATTGGATTTCTTCACTAAATTAATGAAGAAATATTTTGAAGCTAAAATTTTGTCTTTCTACTGTGTTAACATAATAGAAGTATTAAATGACAGTGTTGAAAACAACATTGAAGTAAACAAAACTGATGGTTTCTTTAAGAAAATAAAATCCACCTTTTTAAACTATAAGCTCTTAATAAGACAATAATCAACATGTTTTCCGTGCTTTCCATGCTTTTAAAAAAATCAACACATTTTGCACTTTCTGCAAAGAAATCAACTGTGAAGAGGAAAAACAGCAGTTTGACAAAAACATGTGAACATGTTTTTAAACATTTACATGTGCAGATGTAAGTTTATAGCAATATTTTTGCACAGCCCGGATGTTTTATAAATATATAAATAGATAGATAGATATCCTGTACTTTAAGAAACAGAACATATCTCTGTACAATTTGGCCTTTTTTTTTTTCAAGAGTTCCTAGAAAGTATAGGCAATAAATATTCAGGCTAATAACTAGAATTTGATATATTGAGAATGGGAGATTTGGCGTGGAAAGAAGGCGGCTGTCTTTTCAAGTGTAAAGGGTACAGTAACTCAGATAATGGTGAGCTGTGCTTAATTTCCCCTTGTCTGTAGAAGTCCCCATGAACAGACATGGGCTGCTAAATCCAAGATTTACAATAATAATTTTTCATTTTAATTTCAGTCATAGAGAAAGAATGACTGCAATTTATAAAGGAGTCTTCTCAAGAGGAGAAGCCTGGCTCTGATATAAAACATCAGATGCTATCAGATAGTATGGATAAGTTATCATCTGGGTCACTGAGTATCACATAAGTTGCCTGAAGACTAGCAGTGCATGTTTGACCCCTTTGTTTTTTATTGGTCACTTTGTACCCAGATAGTTAGAATAGTTGTTAATGGAATGCACGAAAGTGGTTGCTACAGCATTCACTTTTCCTAAAGTCAAAGCTATTCCATAGAAACATTTTTGCATCATATATCTGAACATAGTTAAAAAGTCATCTCAGTTTAATATTTAACTGAATAGGTGAAAAAACATTGAGCAGCACCTTTTGTTGTCTTTGGATATGGCAGCAACATAGTGTCCTATGTAACTGAGACAATGTGCTGAGTGAGGAAGAGTTGGCAGGACTGCGTAATCACAGAGTAACAGAGCTTGGCAGGCACCTTTGGAGACCTGGTACAACCCCCAGCTCCAAGCAGATTGTCCAGGACCCATCCAGTCAGGGTGGAAGGGTGTCCAAGGATGGAGACTGCACAATTTCTCCAGGAAACCCATTCCAGTGTTCGACTGCTCTTACAAAATAAATAAGTAAAATAGTAAATAAATTAGTAAACACACTTTTTTTTTTTCAGAAGTAAAACTTTACTTGCTTGACTATTTAGGAGTTCTATATGTTCCTTCAAAGGAGCCATGATACCATTCTGCAGTACTAACAAAGGGAGATAATGATTGTGGAGTGGAGAGTACAGAATCTTTAACCTGCTAGACAAAAACCTACACCTTCAAATTCAGTGATACAAGTAAATTAATTAAATGCAACTTCCTTTTCACTTTCATTTTGGTCATATTTTTGCCTTCGAGAAAGTATAATTTTTCCTAGTTCAAGCATGGACTAAAATACAGAAGGTAGTAAAATTTATATCCAAAATCTCAAACAAAGGCGAACACTTATCTAGATATAGAGCTGGTGCAGACTGAGTGTCCCTTAGAGGCAAAACCTAACTATTACCATGACTGTTAGTCTGAGTCACAGTTTATATCCCAGGCTGTTTTTGATAAAGCAGTAAACCCTTCTGCACCCTATGACTTAGCCAAACCCGCAGTAAATCCTTGACTCACTTTTGAATGTATTGTGTATGGTCAGTTAAGCTGGATTTAGATGGTTTAGATGGTAAACCAATTAATGAATGTTACAGAGATCAAAAAAGTTCAGTGTATTTCGGAACCTGACAAGCTATAAAGAAACCATATATATCTGAAGCATATAAATGCAAAGGAACAAATTAACCAGCTTCTGAATTCTTGCTGCTATTCTTCATCACTGTTGTAGGATGAAATTTTGCTCAAGTTTTTCTTGAGTCAACGTTTGTGCAGGATTCTTCCATTCTTAGGAAAAAGAAATCATAGTTCTTTTGACATTTTTTTATCTTAGTTGTTTATATGAAGTGCAGCTTTTTGATTTGGTTCAGAGGAGAAGAACCTTAGCTAGAATCTTTTAAATGTATGGAACTTTGAGAGGACCTGAGTAAAGGCCCTAGATTTTGGGCTATCATAAAAACAAAATACTTCTAAAGGAGAGATATATTTAAAAAAAAATCAAGATGGGGGAATGTGACGGTGAAGGCCTCTTTAACACTGCATGTGAGTAATATGATCTGTTTATACTTCTGGTTAAAAAAAGAAAAAAAAGAAAAAAAAAACACCCTGATAACAACTCTTGTTATTATTGTCAATAGAAAGATATACGGGCAAAGTTCTGTATTTATAGTTCTGTGCATAGTAGAACTTGTGTGCTAATAACATATTTTCTCTGTTCAGCATATCTGTCTAGATCACAGATATATAAATCTATCTGTATAGATATATATCTACATAGGTAGATCTCTGGCAAGTGCTCCTTCTAGCACTAAACAGGGATTTAACAGATAATTGGAGAAAGATTCATGATAACCTTACTTGTCGTGGCACCTTTAAAAATTTTGGCCATTTTATTACCAGTTTTTATAAAATAGATGTCTGATGTCTGCTTTTGTTTTTCTTTAATTTGGGTCAAGACTAGCTCATGTGTTTATTGTTCCCTTTCTCCCTAATCTCTGTCCCCGTCTCTCTAGAAATTTCTTCTCTCTAAAAAATCTTTAAAGATTTCATTACACCTCTGAAAGCGGTATTACCGATGGCATGCTAACTTAGATAGATAGATAGATACATTCTCCATTATTTTACTGGTTAAAATATGAGGTGATTATTTTGTGGACATTATCAAAAAGTATAGGAGATTATCATAGAAATGTTTTCTTCAGCAGCAGAAGCTTCTCTTTGAACTTAACCTTGTGTCCCCCATTTACTCTATGATGTCAAAACATTAAATGTTTTGATGAACTATCATTTCCTAATTTTTGTTACTTACATATCTTCACTGTAGGACAACATTTCTTGCATCCTCTGTTGTCATGGTTACTCTTTTTGCTGCTGATCAACTAACATTTAACCTTTTTTCCCTTTTTTGCTGCATTAAAATGGAGCAGTAAACCTGACAGGTGAGAAGTGAAAAGCATTCACCTTCCATTTATTTCAGGAAAGGAGAAAGAGAGAAAAAAAAAGACATTTATCATGATAATAATCTAAAATAGTATGTCTGTCAATCTAAATGAATGTAGGCAGCAAAGTTGGTAACTCCAAGTATTTGTTTCAGATATTTTATGTTGTTTATAAGGATGAAAGTAATGCAGCATATACAGTCAAGTTTCAGTGTTTTTTGTTTGTTGTTTTGGTAGTGGTAGTGGTGGTTTGGTTTAGTTTGGTTTGATTTTTGTGATTTCATGAGATAGATACATTTTAGGGAGACTTATTTTCCTTAGTGCATTTTTCTACATGTCCCCTGCATGCTCGCTGACATAATCAGAAACAATTATGATATTTATGTGGACTGAAAAGTTGCAAAAGCCACAATGATACTAAGTATCATAATGAATAATAAGTTCTTATACTGGTCTATAGTATATGTTCAAAATATTTATGTATATAATTAGAAAAGATTTGAGAGCTTTTAATATATGGATTGAATTGAATATATAAATATGAATATATGAATTTAATATATGAATTGAATGTGAGTTGTGTAGGCCACTGACATATGCTGTCTGTGGAAAAAAGGTAAATAGGCAGCTCCATTCATCCCAAGCTTTAGGAGTAAGAACTAAAGATGAAAATACACTCTGAAAATGGAAGGATGCACTACATACCTTTACTTGAAAGGAAATAGCTGGGTAATGTGCTGCTGTGGCAGCTGCAAAGTTAATAAAGCATTGCAAAGGAGCCCTTCTGTAATAATTAAAAAAAAAATTAAAAAGAATCAAGTCTAAATATGTATATCTTCGCTAAGGAGGAGGTAATATAATTGTTAGCAATTTACCAGAGAACAAATGGAACCTTTTTGTAACAAAACACCTTTTTTTTTTTCTTTTCCACAAAGCCAGTAGCTTCCAAGCAACAATCAAAATTCCTGCAACCATATTGTTGTTGTTTGGCTTCTGTGCACAGTCTTTGAAATCTTCAGCATTATGGAACTTTCTCTGAACACCAACAGGTGTTCAGCAGTTTAAGAACAGTGGGAAATCAATCAGCATTTTTAAGAAGGAACCCAGCAGAACAGTAAGCGATTTAGTGCAGCTACCTTATGAGTCACTTGGGCAGGAAAAAGAAAAAGAAAAAAGAGAAAAAAAAAGGAGTGGCATACTAGACAAAACATAGAAACTGTGCCCACCCCTCCGCCCCCAAAAAAGGTTTAGCTATGGTAACCCTTAAGTATATTTTAAGTAGATTTTAATATACTTTTTTTTTTCCTGAAATCTAGCTCTCTGCAGCTTTTTTTTAATCTTCGTTTTATATTACATGAATAATATCAAGCATTTTGAGTTTTCATTTAGGACACTTCAAGGACTGAGTGATGAGGGATTCCACTGGAGATTCAGGAATTAAATTTCTAGATTCCTACATAAAAATATGGAGTTGTGGATATTTTCCATGTAATATATTCTGTGTGGTTTAAAAGAAAAGATTATACTCTCACATATTGGGAGTCCGTTTAACCGTGACACTCAGGACCAGAACAGACATAGACTCCTCTCTCTTTACAGTTTGGCAAGATAAATGAATTTTCACAGAAAATGCAGCTTTTTTTTTTTTTTTTTCAAAAGCATTCAGATAAAATCTGAACCTTAAATATGTAGCTGTGATCAGGTGCATGAAGACTGTGTTGTACACCCCTTTCAGAGACGAAGTACAGCACAGCAGACTCTTTTTTCTTAGAAAGGAATCAGGAAAACAGTCTTCTTTGCTGTTCTCTGTCATCCTGGAAATATCTAAAGAATGTAAGTTGTTTGTTAGAAAGCAGTTCAGAGTTGTGTATATAAAATATGAAGTATTCAGTGATTACAGCTTTTCATGTTATCTTTTAATTACATCCTGCAGAATTGAGTAACTACATTTAATATTGCTGTAGCTAGATAGCTTTTAGAATAGAGATGGTGTGAGATTTTTTAACTTTCATGTTTTGTCTTGTGCCAGTTCATTATTCTGCTGCCTGGAAAGATGATCTAGAGGATCAATCTGCTGCAGAATGCAATAATTTTCCCTCTGACATTTTTATATTTAAATTCCTCCTACCTCTGCAAACTGTACTTGCCCTACTCAGCATGCATAATTATTTTACTTTTACACTGGATCAAATATTCTTTCAGAAAGAAGCATCTCACTTTTAGATAATAATGATTAAATTCAGGTATCTGTATTTGTATAGTCAAGACCTCAGCTTTATGTTTACATGCATTCACTTTCCCCATGCAGGAAGAGGGCCGAATCTGACTCTAGGAAGAGCAGCATACCCAACAGCAAGGAGGTGCCCTCTCATCATCCCACAGACCCAGTGGAGCTGCGACGCCTTAATTTTCAAACTCCAGGTAAGAGAGAGTAAACCTCACTGAGAGCTATGTGATGACACCCTGCGAGCATCAGTGCTACTAGAGAGCAGAAAGCTTGATTGTTTAAGTAAACGTTTTTTGATTGCTTGTGAAATTTCACAAGACATATTTCTTTCCCAGTCTCTTTCGGAGATAAAATCTTAATTTCTTTCTGTAAAAAAAAAGTCCTACATGAAGCAAAATTATTGGTCTTAAGAAGAGTACCCAAAAAGTTGCATGCTATGTGCAGATGTCTTATGTGCTCTGATTAGACTCAAGAATATTAGAAGATATTATTGGGAAAATATATCCCTTTATTTATTAATTGTATATTTATGTCTCTTTTTTTGCAAGTAAATTTATCTCAAATCTATTGTATTATCAGCGAGTCTGTCAAAACTACTAGAAGTTTTGCTGCATTGCAAATGTACAAAGCAGGAAAGAAATACTAGCTAGATAAATGGTCTTGCCTTTTGAAATCAGGTTGTGGAGTAGGTGCGAAGGATGTATTAATATGTCAGTAATCCTGAAAGGTAGAAAAAACACCCTGCAGAATATTTTATTTCCAATTTGCTGTTTTTATTTGTTAAGTCACAAAACGGCAGGAGAGAAAAACAGCAGGAGGGAAATATTTAAAATAGTATTCGTTTGCATGAGTGGATATTTTATTTTTAAAGTTGTCTGTATTTTGGTCATGATGCTTTCTAGTAGACTCATTATCTATTACCATGCCCCAATCTGATTCTAATTAGTTATCAAATCTTCGTAATTTATCCAGAGCACAGTGTTTGTCAAATATATTACACTAAGCACAATGATAATAACAATTATAATCAATTCAGCAATGTAAAAGCAGGAAATTAAGTATCTGAGATTTTGAAAGATTAACTGAAAAAGATGACATACAATATATTACGGAGGGGTTAAGCTGGCATTGCCCCTACTGAGTGGATCTGCAGAGCAAGGTGTTTGGGGCTGTAGCCTCCACATCCACAAGCAGAGGGGAGGAGAAAAGTCTGAAGGGTTGAGATTTACCTTGGATTTGCTCTACTCTGTTTTGGTAGACTGAATTCTCTTCAGTATTTGGAGCTCATTAGGTATGTTTGTGGAGTGAATCCTCTCATTTAGTTGGATCTAAATCCAAGAATTTCCTCAGTATGTCCTGAGTCCTCTACACACTATGAATCCAAGTGCAGTAATTGAGAACGACAGAAATATTTGATTCAAAATTGTGCTTCCGATCAAGTCAGGAACATTAACATAGAATTAGACTTGTTCACTAATTGTTCCCTAAGGTATCAAAAATTTTCATGACTAAATTTTAAAGGTTTCTATAGAGGTAGAAGTACACCTACAAATGTTTCAAATGTGAAAAAAAATATTGACAGTTGGTAGAGATTAATATGTTCTGAAGCAAGTCATTAACTGTATACTGAGTGTTTAAATATGGAGTCTTACCTACCCATTTATTGTTTGTCTCATGTAAAAGTAAAATGTGTGAAGAAAAAAATCTGTCAAATCTTACTAACATTTCATTTAAATGGCATTTTTAACTGCTGCAATTCTACCTCATTGATCTGAAGAGAACTGGCAAGATGTGTACATTTCTTTATAGTGCTATAGTTTCTGAAACTGTAGTTTTCTGTGAAGCTAGTTCAACAGAGTATCTGAAGTTTATTTCTATTATGAGATCTCTTCCTTGAAAGTAAACCTTTCTTTGTAAAATGAAGATTTACAAATTTATAAAAAAATATATAGCTCAGAACAGAATTTATGATTTATAGCACCTAAGATTGCTAGTTTACGATCAGACTGTTATGTTATTCAGCACACAAAAAAATATCAGGGAGAAAATCCTACCCTTGCAGATTTTTCTTGCTGTTTAATAGTTCTTAGGATGAAATTTTAACCTCAGTGAAAATTCCATACTAGTAGAAGCAGAAACTCAGTTTATTAACTTGAATTAGAAATACCATTTCTTTTAAGGAGTCCAACAGAGAGTCTTGAGAGTCTTCACTGTATATCAGATGATTGAATGGCATTGATCTTAGGCACTTAGGTTCTGCTGGAGTGTTTATCCAACTCCATCCGGTAACACGTCATGAAATGTCGCTCCAGGCAGAGCCAGCGAGAGGAAGAGCAGAAAGGCTCTACATTCAGGATACCAGCTGTTGTTTTTGTTGTGGTGCCTTTTCTCTCAGTAGCGTGGTAAAGTTTACAACCATAAAAAAAAAAAAAAAAACAGCCATTGGGGCAAATCAGGCAGTTGAGAGGACCAAGAGAAGGAGGAAGAAGTCGGTGTTGGTGTTATGTGTTGTTATTTTTATTTTGTTTAGAGAGGGGACATTGTTTTTCTTTGTTTATTTTTTGATAAAATGTATGCAATATCCCTCATATCCCTTATCAACTCTGTAGGATGCTGCCAATTCTGAACATTTGCCAAAATATGATTTAATATGACAGAGCAGTGAACGTGCCTTTATAGTGTACATAGAGTCAGTACAATCCACTAGAATAGATGATTCAACATCATTATTGTAATATCTTCATTTAGACTGTGAAAGTATCCACATACTTTCCAGGCACAGTATTGATTCCAATAAATAAATAAATATGAGCATATACATATATATATTTATATAATACAAACACGCTAAATTTAAACTAATAGAGGAGAAAAAAAAAATACATTGATATAATTAAATTGCCAGTTTCCACTAGGAAAGATAAATTAAATACTCCCATAAAAGGCAAGGTTGTCATACACTTTAATCCCTCAAGGGATTTCCAAACATCATCTTTCCAAAAAATCCTGAAATAATGTCTTATTGTTAAAATAGGATCTGATCGGATATAGCTATCAGGATAATTTGAAAACAAATCTCCTGCTGTGGTAAAAATATTCTGGATAAAAATATATATAACTGTTTGAAAGAAATTATGGGAAAAAGTGTTTTATACTAAATTCCCTACTTTCCTATCATATTTCTTGCCATGTAAATAAGAACTGCATTCCTCACTTACATGTTATTTACCTAAATTGTTTTTTATCTTACCTTTTCCAAGGAGATTCAAATTCATCTCTGGCTTTCAAATTCATCTCTGGATGGAGTAACTCCATAGATGTATTTGACATTTGTCTTGACATTTTGAATAGCCCACAGTTCTACATCTGAGGACAAGAACCCATGTCCATATGTGTTTTCAAAAAAAAAAAAAAAAAAAAGTATATTTGTTAGATAAGCCCATATGCCAGTGAGTGGGTCACTGCTGCGCAGGGGGTGTTTTTTGTTGGTTTTTTTGTTTGTTTGTTTGTTTTGTTTAATGAAAATACCCAATCTCTCTGTAGCATAAGGGATTACATTTATGTGCCTGTTATTCTTCCCGAGCTGGAGTGCCCGCAGGAGGATCATTTGCCTTCTTCCCATTCTACAGTTTTCCTACAAAATATGAGATTATATTCATTAATCTATCATGCAAATTGTTAAGTCAGTAAGCCTTTTGGGAGGCTAAGGGTTGAGAAGGAAAGAGAAAATAATTAAACACTCACAAAGATCTGATAAAACACGGAAACACTTTAGACTGTGGTTTGTATAGAGGAAAATAACTGATGTTAAGTGGTTTGAGTGGGTTATGAGAGACTCGAGGTTCAGAGAAAGACTTCAATCTGCCAATCAGGCAAAGATCTAGACTGAGTCATTCCTGAAAAGTGCGTATTTTTTTATTCATTTAAGTACAAAATGTGTCACACTTATAAGTAATTTGTGTAATTGGATGCCAATTAAACAATTATCTTATTATCTCTTACCAATTAAATAAGATGCTTTGAACGATAAGAAAATAATTAAAATTATTACAACTCTGAATTAAACATTCTAATATTTTGTTCAATAAGTAAATGTTCATGAAATGCTTAGTAAGTTTCAAATGAAGTTACACTACCTATTTCCAAGATAAGGCAGAAATAGAGTAAAATGAATTCCAAGGGAAAAAGCTGCAAATAAAAATGGAAAAGGTAGTGTATGGATTTATTCAACTGCCTTGCCAGTTAGCAGAGATGTTTTTCCCTTCGTTTATGTAGGTATGTATTTTTTTTTTTAATGAGAATAATGGTAATATTGAAGGAAAACATGGGATTTGTCTACGTGGTAGAAATCAACTGAAGCTTGACCACATGAAGAATTTCAGCACCTGTAGTAGTATTTCAGTTTGGGAGTGCAAAGGGCACCTTTTTCTCAGATATGCTCCTTGGCTGCTGTTTAACCTAGAGAGAGGCACTCAAACTCTGCTTAGCTGGGAAACAGTTGATACTTGTGCTCATTGCAAGAATGTTTTTGTCTGGAGATTTTTTGTTTGTTCATTAGGATATTAGCCAATGACTTTACATACATACAGGTGTTCTGAGGCAGGGTCTCGAAACCAGAGTTCCCTGGTTAGCACTGTAGGGAGTTTTTATGCCTCACTCTGCAGTCTGGATTTTGCCATGATCCAGCAATCAATGTCTTTGGTGTAGAATAAAGTTCACTTTTATTCCAAAGTGTTTAACCCACTTTTGGAGAAAGTTCTTGAAAAAGAATGACTTTATTTTGTAATATCATATGCACATGTATAACTATTTTGGACTAGTTATTGCATCATACTCCCTATAGCTAATCCTGTAAATTTACTTTTTATGCAAGAAGTAAAAAACACTGTCTGAGTTAACAGTAACTGTGGAAAGAAAATTTATAATGCAATTGATTCCGTTGTAATATACACTGAAGGCACACTTGATAAATATTAATGGCTGCTAGATTCCTACTGCCATGAGGGTAATATTTTATGTTTTAGATTTTTCCATGTCCAGATTTTACATTTGTATTTCCTTTTACTATTCTGATTAGAGAAAGCACTGCTATTGCTATTTCATACTTTTTCTATACAGGGAATTAGATCAATGTAGATTGATTTGTTTTCACCGTGTTACTAAATAAAAATGAATATGTATTGTAATAAATGGGTCTTTAAAATCATAAAATGTTAATTTGATGTGATTCTCAAATACAGCTTATTTCATAATGAATTATCTGTGAAGATAGTATGTTACATTTTCAGTTCATCTAGAGTTTGGACTGTATTATAGAAGCTATGCATTCCATTTAATTTCTAATTCATATTTTTTTTATTCATTGGGAAGACGTTAAGTCCATCTTTAAAAGTAAATGTGTGCTTCATAGATATTTTGGAAAGCCTTTAACATGAAAGCCTAAGAAGACACAAACAAACTCATAATTTAACATACTAACAGCAAGTACACTTACGTCAGTGGGTAAGGGAATACACTTCAAAAATTTAACAGCTGGATCAATTAAGTTGATAAATTTTGATCGTATTCTCCAGCTGTGCATTGGAATTGTGACACACATAATTTTCCAATGTCCTTTGTTCTGTGTTTGCCACAAAATAACCAGTAGATATTTCTACACTGTAATTAAACCATATAGCTCCTTTTTAGTTCATGTAGCAGGGATACAACTAGCCTGCATAAGAAGATTTGGCAATTTTCTGCCAAATCTAGAAATAAAGGCTGACTGTGGATAGATTTTCATCTGTGCTTTGCATGATTGATTTTTCTAAAAGCATTTAATATATGTTTTTATCTCTTTATTATTTAAGAAAAACATTGAAAGCATGCATTTGGCATTGTGTTTCTTTTGAACTTATTAGCATGTCTCGGGGTCTGTTTTAGCTTAGCTGTATTTTGTTTTTAATTTTTTGTGTTTTCATAGCGTACGTTGGTTGATGTGAAGTTGTCTCAAGAAATGTATTTTGTTATATATAGCCACAAAAATACACCTATGTTCAATTATTTGGGGGAAGGTCAATTTTGGGGGGGGGTGAAGTTCCACTTGAGCTGTTCACATGCAATTTACAGTAAGCTTTTACATGCTTTTTTGTGAGGGTGGATGAGATCTTAAAATGTCTATTCATAGCATATTCTGTTGTGATGCCTCTGATCAATAGAAATGAATGAATAAGGTTATATATTTATATGCTAGAACACTAGAATCCTTAGAGTAATTGCACAGCAAAAGTCTTCCAGTGGTTCTATTAAAAAAAAAAAGCCTTATTATCTCAGTAGAGCATGTTATATCTGTTTAAAAGATAAAAAGGCACCAATTCACTTTATGTGAAATACTATTTGAAACAAGTAAAAAAATGTTAAGTTGTAAGTGCCTAAAATGAGTCCTGCAGAAATTGAGTTACATACAGTAAAAAAACTACCAATTTCAGAAGGTGCTAGTGGTTCATTTTTTTTTAAGAAAAAGAAAGTTTTATGTCAAGTTATATTTCATACAAAATTTTTAATATAAAATATCCCCTTAAGAAGATAGGGTGGCATATAGAAGTGTACGTAAATAAAAATAAAAAAGAATGGATGTTCATCCTCTGTTCCAACAAATAAATAGCCTTATCAGGAAGCTAATTATTGAGATTCGGATTCATGATGCTGGTGAATTAGTCAGGTTCTTCCTGTAATGAGCAAGGCTCATCTTCTTCAGTTTTATGTCCTTTGTGCTTACCGTAGGGTAATTGGACCTTTATACATCTTCTTAGCTGAATTTCCAGGCTCTGTTTTGTGCATGTCTGAAGTGCCTGTATGTACGAGATTGATTGATTATGATGGTCTACTGCTGTTACTAATTTGTTTCCCGTTTCCGATTGGCTTTTACTTTTTACAGCTTTGAGCAGTAATTCAGTCCCCTACGCCTCCCTGATTGGCTCTGTGTCCTCCCTCTCTAGCCAAACTACCACTCAGTCCTTATATGATAATAACTCTCTCCCACGATTCGCTCGAAAAGGTCTAAACATCTTTGTCTCTAATTTTTTCTCTGTTCAAGCACTGTTTTAGATGTACATCAGTCCACCTTCATTTCTGGATAAATCTGGAGTTTTCTTGTGCCTTTTCACTTCCATACTTTCCATGGGGGTGCTTGATCTGGATCAATCTGCTTATTAGATGGCTGTCACCAACACTCTTACTCTGAAATAACCAAGTTCTACTAAATGAAACTTCTAAGAAAATGGAAGACACATAGAACTGATGGATATAAATTACATTTAGACTATTTTTTATTTAAAATTTCTAAGAAATATCTAATTAAATCTGGATATAATGCTTTGTTTAGTTTACTGTCACTTTGCCTTTATGTCTACTTTAAATAATGTCTCCATCACCATCACAGATGTGCTATGAAGGTAGTACATAAATATATACATATAGGGTGAGCTGAATTAGAGCCAGTACTTCTGGACATCATTTTGTACTTTACTATATTAAATGGTGCCAGAAGTATCAATAAAAAGAAAAAAAGAAAGCAAGAAATTAAAGGAAATGACATGCTATAGTGCGACTGTGTTGTAACCACATGGTCATTTTGGCTATGTTATAGGAAATATAAGTTAATTGTCTTAGGCATGCTCTAAAAATTCATGGTGACAAAACAACCTGCATTGTGCAACATGGCTTCCAGCTTGAGCCCCCTTGAGTCATCACTGTTTTCCTTTTGTAGCTTCAAGAGATCTTGGGGTTCACTAGCTTAACTTTTCTATTCAGCTCTGATTTCTTCCCACACAAAATTGAAAACACACTTTTGTCTTTGGTGTGGCACTATTAAACTTGGAGAGATGAATGTAAGCATCTTAGAGAAGGCTCATGAAGATTATTAATAGACTGAGAAAAAAAAAAGTTCATAAATTTTGGCCTGACAAATCTTCAGCTGGCAGACTGTGCTAGTTGGCCCCACATCTTTTTATGTCTCTCTTTTTCCTTGCCTTACCAGTGTTTCCTTTCTTACTCATATTTATTTCTTATGCCCATTTTTTTTCTTTTTCATTCAGTATCTTCATCAGTAGACAAAGATGTTTACACCTGAAGTAGATTGTAGGTACTCTTGGGGGTTGATAAATGGGGTTTTAGAATAAGCTTATTTTAAGGTTCCAGGGCAGCCAGATATGTGTGTCCAGCAGAACAGTACAACCCCTGCCTCTACAATCTGCTACTAGTGAAAACATTTTTGAAGCTCTAATTGTCTGATGTCCAATCTTGTCTTCAGTGACTGTTGTCTATAAGCAATGGTGCATGATACTCTAGTCATCCACAGTTGCATGTGAGTGTCAGTCACTTCAAAATTTCATAAAATTAGTAAAGTACTCCTAAGATAGTCAGAATGTGTAGTCAGTCTTCTGGACCTTAATACATTATTATTAATCCTCAATCTTTCCATTTCATTTTTTAAATTTATTTTATATATTACTTTTCTGTTGGTTTGGGGGTTTCTTTGTTTTTTTACCATTTCCTTTGCAGGTTCAGGTGTCTGCGGTTACCTTGGTAACCTTCATTCTCCAAGTTCGTTTTTCTTGATTATGCATAAGTCACTTTGTTTTCTGTCAAAATACTATTCTTTCCCCTTTAGGGCTCTTTCAGTGTCTGTTTCTCAGCTCACCTTTCCTCATCTAATTCAACGCAGTTTCCATTTCATACAGTGCAGGAGAAGGAGTTTGAAATGACATTAAGAGTCATTACTCAAAGCAGAGGTCAACATCAGGTCTAACTGTCTCATTTTTCCATGCCTAGCTAACCTCATTGAATTCATATTGCAATAACTCTCTCCTTTACACTAGGAATGTTAGCTTTGGGAATATGCTTGGTGACTTCTTTTAATTTGGCTTCAGAGCTCGTGTATACAGAGCATGTCCTGCTTTGAGTAACCAAACTATTTGCCTGCTTTTCTCACATATAACATCTTTACTACTTACACATTTCTAGCCATTCTAACTACTACATCTTCTAAATGTTAGAGTCATGGCATCACTTTATTTTAAATGCTGTTCTTCTTTCTTGTTCAAACAGGTATGGCAAGTCACCCCCCAATACCTATATTGGAACTTGCCGATCATATTGAAAGATTGAAAGCAAATGACAATTTGAAGTTCTCACAGGAATATGAGGTAATTTTCCCAATTTTCTCACTCTTAAAATAAGTAATAATATCATCTGTGTGTTCCTTTGGCAACATCTTCAGTAAGTATCAAGCCTGATGTTGGTTTCACATGATGTTAAAATCATGATAAAAGTTCTCTGTGTAAAATGACAACATTGTCAGGGGGGCTAATCTGTATTTTATAAGCATATTCATCAGGCAGATCCCATATACCTGTACTTGAAGTAGGGTATGAATGATATTTAGTGCTTAGACTTATAGCATTCATCTATTCTGCAGTTAGAGGCTCCTTAAATTATTCACTAGTTCTTCTATATAATGTTATGTGTTGACAGAACATACATAGCAGTCCACAGTCCACTGTGTCAGTTCTGCAAGGACTAAAGAATTTTCAATTGCCTGATGTTATTCCTATTAAGACAGCTTCTATATATATATATATTTTTCCCCTCTTGCCAATAATATTACAGTGATAATCTGTGAATTATGGTGTGTAAGAGTGTGAAGGAATTTAACTGGAGCAGGGGAATCATTTAAAAGCCACCTTGTCAATAATCTATGGAATACAGCTCCCCAGGCATGCATTGACACTGTGGAGAGTTGTCATTTCTCTCATCAATAATGTGTGTCTGGGTGGACTTGTATAGCAATACATTAAACACAATAAACTATAACTGTTTCTTCAAAGTAGGTATGTCAATCATGTCAAAAACCTATAGGTAAAGTAGACATCGAGCCGTCTTACCAGGAACAGTCCTTTAGAAAAGATGTGGCATGTCATGTTAGTGATCCATGGATCCATGGATCACTGAATGATCACTGACACAGCAGGCTGCTGTGTCACTAACCCTTTGCTTATAACTCCCCAAGAATTTGTGGGCATGGTGGAGCGTAATGGAGAGACAGAAAATATCTCTCATGCCCAGAACATTGCTGGTGCTGGTAACTACGCTTATCCAACTAAAATGTCTAAAAGCCAATGTTATTCTTTCAGATCCTGCACCTTCACTGAATTTGAAAATTCATGTAAACACTGGCCATGTAATAAAAAGCACTGAATAATGCTTTACATGATTACATGATGTTTCCACATTAACATGTCACTGCAAGGTACAGAAATCATATAATTGTGGAGTATATTTAAAGAGAATTGAGAAGAAATGCATAAAAAGTGTCTGAATACTTAGTATTACAGTAACAGGCTGCAATTGCTCATCATTCAGTTGTACTCTGTTGAGAAAGATCTTAAGACAGTTCACAAAAATAATCTCATTAGATGTCAAAAAGAAAATGCAGTCTTTATAGTTCATGAAAATTAATTTTTTTTTGAAGGACATCCCAGATTGCTGTTTACTGTTGCAATCACAAAAATGCAGGAGCATCTTTTCGCATTTCTATATGGAAATGCTGTGTTCTTAAGAAGAAAGATTGTAACACATAAAGAATTAGGTGGTTATTTCATGCCATTTAGGATTCTGAAATTGGCAGTTAGAATCCTCCTTAGTCACAAACACCTGCTGAAAGCTGGCAGCAGTGTTTTGCATAGTCAGTCCTGGAGGTGAGATAGGGGTATCTGCCAGTTATCCTCATAATACAGGCCACTTCAATATGGAGCTGGGCAGTGTCAGCTTTGAAATCGGTGAAACACATGCTGTATTTACATCGTTCCGTGCACAAATGTTTATGACTTTTGTCTATAGTCTCTTGAATTACAAGTACCTAAAGCATATTTTAAAGAAAAAACAATCCTGCCGAGAAGCTGAGTGGTCACAGGGCCTTTTGATGTTGGGCTGTGTACAGATAAGTGCTTATCTGATTCTGTTTGTGGGATAGCATAGTGGAAATGGTGACACCATCTTTTGTGCTGCCAACAGTGCATATATATAGGGAATTAATTCTTGAACCTGAAGACACTCCTTTAGAAGAAAAGGCAAGCATGTCATTCCAGCTCAACAGGGAAGTTCATATAATATAGGGTGTACTCCGTTGAAAAAAAAAAAAAGTCAACATTTGGTACAAATTTGGCAATAATTTCCTATTGTACTATAAAGAAATTCCTGTGAATAACAGTGTAGGAAATTCCATTTACTAAATGAAAAAATGTCATGACAATTCATATAATATAGTATAATTTGCTTAAAGTAAGCACTTTATGCTCAGGATGTTTTGAGCACAGATAACATGGTTTTTCTCTATGCTGTTGAGAGCATAACCTAAAAGCTTTGGTGTTTTGCATCTCTTTGCCGTTTAAGTCATTAAAATAATCTTGAGAGTGTAATCGTTAGTATTCGTAGTCAGTGTTATGGGAGCTTTCTAGATTCTCGCTTAGTATCTGTCCCTTCAAGTCTGCTTACCAGCAACTGTAAATAGTCCAACTTTTATATTCTACTTAGAGACATTTTCTCTCACCCACCCACCCCCCCAAAACAAACAAACAAACAAAACCTATCTGCAGCAAAGTGGTCACACAGTCAAGATTAGAACATTGGCAACTAATTCAAGATTCAATTTCACGTTATTTTGTCCAAGGAATTCAACATTTCCAGACACCCAACTTTGATTCCTTTGATTCCCAGGTTTTCCTCAGTGAAACAGTAGCAGTGTTAAGCATTGCTTTTTAGTTTAATGGAGAAGTCCAGGCAGTGGCTGGACTGAGACTTCAGTCTGATCACTGGAAGTCGTCTCCTCGCCTTGGTTGCTTATTCCTGTTGTCTATTTTTTTGCCAATGCTGGCACTAGAGTGTGTGCAGCTGTTCAAGGATTATCTCAGGAAATAGATTCAGCTGAAAACTAATTGTTTTATTTTTCTTTGCTGTTTTCAGTTGGATCAGTTCCCTAAACTAGCTCACCACATGGCTGCATGAGCTATAGTGCCAGCACAAGGGAGCTGGTGGGAACATTTGTGGTGGGGACTGGGACCTTCTCTTTCAGTAGCAGTTCGCACTGATCTCCCTTAAAGCAAATGCCAATTCCCAGGCAGCATTGAGTACAGATGGTAACAGTTCAGTTATTGTCACAGCAGATTATATTTGAATTGGTGACACAGAAGTAAAAGAGCTATTTTTCATCTTCACGTGATAAAGTCAAAACTACTTCCTCTTCACAGCTTCCAAAAGAGAGAAGAATCTTCTCTCCCAGCATGGCGTGCCTGTCTTCTGTTTCCTCTGCTAACTTTGCCCTCTGGCCTAATTCTCTTTTGAGATCCCCTAGGTTCTTGGGAAGGGGAGGGTGAACTGCTGAAGAGAATGGAAACTTGAGAAGAGGCAGACACAGAAGAGAAGAGGCAGTTGTAGAGGCAACTACAAACTCAAACAACATGTTGTTCTCAACTGATGTGGCACCGAGGTTGCCAAAAGCTTTCATCTAAGCTGATATATATACATGCAGGTCACATATACAGAGACATGTATTTCTTCTTATTCTGGATGAAATCTAGGTGACAGAACCTGAAATTGCCATAGAGTAGATATAATAAATAATAAGTAAATAATAAGTTTAAACATCTTCCCTCTGCACTGAAGTGCTGAAATTGGTGCCCAGGAAAAAAATGCGGCAGGTTAGGAAAGTAGATACTGATTAAAAAAAAAAAAAAAGGGCATAGTAATGTGTGTTGTATAAACAGAAAAATAAAAAAACTCCTTCATTGCTGTGACAAGCTGAAAGGGTAGTCTCCTCTATTGTAGAGGGACTGGCTTTGTGTGGTGTTTTGTCAGGCTTGATGTCGCTGATTTGAGGAGTTCCTTTTTCTAGAATTCTTCAGAAGCTATTTCTTTGTATCTTCTTCAGGGTTCCTCCTATCCCATCTCTCAGAGGGATTTAGGGTAGAGCACTAATCTTTACCCTTCTCACTATCTTTACCTTGACAACAGACACCAAGCTACGAAGGTTATGACTACTACAAGTGTTAAATAAACTCATTTACCTGACAAATGGAATGTTTTTGTAGTTTTAGTATTGGAATTTTATTACTATTTCCTATAAGAGGGAGGAGTATGTGCTATGCCATGCTCTTTATAATGTTCCTTTCTACTTTAAAATAAATTTGCCATTCATTAATTCGTTAATTAGTTAGTGTTAAATCACCTGTTCTTGGTGAAATGTTAGCTTACCTTGTTACAGTGACATATTGTTTATGTCACATATTTCTTTTATATTCCCTAATTTAAAGACAAGGTTCTTGACCCCAGCTGATTATTATAAAGCTTTTGCTGGCTTTGGCAGTTTCAGTGGGAATTTTATTCAATGCAAGGCTCCATATGGACTTGACAGCTGCTAGGCAGAAAGCCATATTCATAAGAAACTGTCCTTTATATCAGATCTCCTTCTTAACTCAAGCTTTAGAATTTAACCAAAAAAAAATGATCATGGAGATCATGGAGGCTGAATCAGAAGATTAGTATGCTGCCTACTTTATGCAATATGCTAAGTATATTACTGAAGTTATTTCCTACTATCACATAGAAAAGAAAATCCATTCCTCCAAAGCAGTTTCCTTGGTCTTGTGTAAAATACACCTAAAGAAATAAATCCAGATCCATGCCATTTCTATGTGGAATCTGTCATCATAATGCATAAAAATTACAGAATTGGCCTCTGTATGTTACAGCATGATATAGAGTATGTCTGTGTCTATGTGTATGCTGTTTAACTAATGTAATAAGAAACTGTATATGATTTTAATGTCTTTTTTTTCTCATCAAGCTTCTTGCTATAAATTGCAGACAGCCTTTTGTTTTAATGCTAAGTATTCAGAAAGGTGAAGATGCATTTTGTGTCTGCACCAGAGTACCCTACTGTTGTAAGGTTTAGTCTAGCTTATCACTATCTGTGGGTTAGATTTGTGATAAGAAAATAACTTATTTAATCTAGGACATTCGTCCCCTTGCATTTTATGTGGCAACAAGATAAACCCTGGACACTAACACACAATAAAATTTATATTGCAAAAGCATATCTAAAACTGAATATTAATAGCAAACATTTTAAAAGTCCATGGGAAGAAGATAACATACTGAAAGAATCCATACCAAGAGAAACAGCTGCATTTACCAGCCCTATGATTACAACTAATATAGGTTTGTATGCAAAATTCAATATCTTAGAAAAAAAAAATCTTTACCATAGCATCCACTTCTCTAATATTACAAACAGCTTATATTGCCTTACTTTCATGGAATGTGCTCTATTTATTGATAAACAATTGGTATCGTCAGTGAACGGTGAACAGCTGTTTGTCTTTTTTTCATTAATAGCACATATGCTATAGCATTCACATAGGTTATTTGATGCTTAGTTCCACCTATCTGAGCCAGAAGGATAGTTTGG
Source organism: Tinamus guttatus (assembly GCF_000705375.1). The sequence goes on along the minus strand of NW_010578971.1, from coordinate 110,506 downwards.
ATTCAGACTTTTAAAGACACCATGCAGGTATCTGAAGTGGCAATAGTCAAGTTTAATAATAGTTTACTTCCTTTCTTTGTGCTGTGAGTACCTCCTTAGGCTAGCAATGTTTATGCATATATGATTAAAGGAATATTCAGATACAAGAAAGCTGATGTTATCATATGGATAACATGCTATTTTTTGGACTGATACCTAATGCTTTTTTGTCAAAGAACTCCACTGTCTGTTTAAATAGTCAAATAACTGTGATAAATACCAGTTTTATTTTGCCCAACTGAAAACAGGAACCTATATAAGAACAAAGAGAGAAACAATTCACTTTTTATAGCATGGATAATACAGGTGGTTGCAGGGAAATCTGAGGCAGGGGGGCGTTTTTCTTCTTCTTTTCATTTACGTCTTTTAAGATGCATTTACAATATTTATAGTGTATGGAGGGAAAAGGAAGGATAAGTGAAGAACGTTTTTAAATGCATGCTTTAGTGATATACCAGTTTTAAATATGAATTTTTCAAAAATATTAGGTGGTATTTCTTACATTTGTGCTGCACAGAGAAAGTGTCCTTTCTAGAAATGTAAATGCTTACAGTGCTCTAAAAGCACATCGAAAATCGAAAGAAGCACCAGGATCCCACATGCAAGTATTTAAAATTTTAATGTTTAAGAGCTACGTGAAAACATCATATAAACATAAAAACACCATGTACCAGCTAAAACAAAAACAAGAGAATAAGAGAACAAAAATATTTGTACAAAGCTAAGATTTTCATTCCTCAAGTATTTTTCTTCTCTTGATACTTATTTTCCATCTGAAGTTGAATATAATCCACTGTTTTGGAGATGTAATTATTTCTGCCAGAACTGGTTATGCTATCACGGACAAAGGATTATAATTGTATATGGGGAATAAACAGATAACTTTTAAGACTTCAGGCAATAAAATACAAAACAGTATGATTGATTCTAAAATAGTTCTGCATTCTAAAGCTTTATATGTAGTAGAGACACTCCTTCAAAAATTAATATGTTTTCAAATAGTGATTATTTTCTTCCTCAATTATACTTCTGTAATATGCATATATATACATTGCTTAATCCCACTGAAGTCAGAATTTAAATGATTTCATTTGCCCATAGGAATATTAACATGATATTGTAGAGGAAATACAAGATCTATTAAGCTATTAATCTCTCAAATTGAGACAAGTTTGGCAAAAGTTTTAGCTGTGCTTAGTTGCTCTTGAGCAGTTGTATCACTTTATTTTGAGAGCCAACAAGAAAGCATCCATCTATGCATTCTAAACGCTCTTCTTACTACCTAGATTTTTAAAATCCAAATGTACAACTGATCTCCATGAAAGATTTTACTCATGCAAAAAAAAATGGGTTTATCCCTCATATCCCTCAAGAGTGGAAGTCTTTACAATGTGATAAGAAAAACCCTGTCGTAGTAGGAGAATGTAATTCCATTGGCAAGTTGCCCTGGTGATGTATTAATGTTCATACATTTAGTCTTCATGTTTTGCTAATGCAGTATGTAAATCTCATTCTATTAGCAAGTTTCCTGCATAATACAATAGCATCTTATTATAGATTCATCAGCTATGATATGAAATTCTCATTGCAATCACTGACTTTGGTAGAAGAGGGTCAAACTATTCATTTTTATGGGTAGTTGACTACTTTCCTGTTGCGCAAAGTCTATTTGCATTGACATCTTCTTAGACATGAAATTTTTATTCTTCTTCCTCTCTCTGTTCTTAAATTCCTCTGTGTTTTCTGATGATTTAATTTGACCCTCAAGCCTCATGAACCATACTGTTCATGCTGCCTTTCCCTTCTGTTTTTGTGAAACCTACACAGGAACTAACCACTCCTAAGACTCACAAAGATTCAAATCTACTGTCTCTTAATTTGCTGGCACAGGCAACCTGCATAGTTCCCCATGGCAGCCCATCATACATCAACTTACACCAGGATGTTTGTCATTTCTTAGTTCTTATTCCTTCTGCAGTTCTGCATTAGGAAACACTCCTGGAAAACCTCAAGCAATATTTGCCTCTGTTCAAGTAGGCTGAAAAAATAGTGCAGAATTGTAAATATAGAATTTATGGGGCCTGGGAAGGGCTGTTAGTTTACAATTATTCCTCGAAAGGCATTCTGGTTATCCAGATACCTACTCTGATTCTTCTGTGGGTGCCACATCATATTAGTAAACATTGCTCAAATCTCTTCCCAACAACAGATCAGGCATTTTTGTAGCAGCCAACCATTTAAGACACAATCACTGAAAGATTAGTCATAGCATGGGAAGGTAATAAAGATATCTTTATTTCTTTCACACAAAGCTATACTACACAGTTATGCTGTGAGGAAATCCAGTTCTTTGTTAATGACAGCTTCGTTGAAGACAAGCTTTCAAAATGAATATACTGGAAATCCTATTAAAGTGCCATCCATTAAACCATTAAAGCACTCATTAAAACTGTTAGTACAGACTTGTTATTCATGAGTTATTGGTATTTCACACTTTTGAAATGTGTCTGCCAATACCACTCTACCTTTTGTTCCAGTGTGCCTATTAAGTCCAAGGAAATATAGATTAACTTTCCTTTGCCAGAACAGTGCTTTGTGGGAGGATAGTAAGGCCACAAAGAGGTAAGCATTAGCTAGAAAGAGAGTAAAGATTAAAGTTCAGGCCCACTTGCCAAGTTTTGACATGACATGTGTTAACTAAATCCGCATACAGGACTAAAAATTAGTCACTGAATTATAACCTCTGGCCTTACAGCATAAAGAAGTGCACAGGGAATTTACTGTGCTGACATGAAGAATACATTGTTAACTACCACTAGGAAATGACTGACAAAGAAAGTGGATTTTGATATTTTTCTTGATATTGAAAATTTTAACGACATTAAGAACTGAAAAGGGGAAGAAAGAAATTGAGCCGGTAAAATTAAGCTTTAAACTTTAAGTATTACTAGTAATTTATAAATTCGCATTAACAAATAGGTATAATAAGCTGAAGTCCTTTCTCATAATGAGGAAAAATCTAGTTAGATCATCATCAAGTGCAATTGTACAGCCCAAATCACACTTTAAACCTCTTACAAGGAGATGTGATTTTGCATAAAGAAAAGAATAAAGGGGCCTTTTTATTTATTTATTTATTTGTGCATGCCCTTTTTTGGTAGGATGGAGCAGGAGACCTGCAGTCCAGGCTCAAAACCAGTAATGCATTAATCAGCCAGTTTCGTCTTAGTTTATAATTTTCCTGTTGATTGTTAAAAAGATCTATTTGACATCTTATACTGTAAAGTAATTTCCGGAATATTTGTACTCTGTAACCAACAGAAGAAAAGATCAGGTAGAGTTTCCTTCACTTAGGTAGCCAGAGAAAACAGATAGTTACCGTTGCCTCATTCTGGGGCAGTGGCACTGCTTCATAGCTAGCATGTTTGGATATATACCCCTCAAACATTCTGAGCAGGTAGTCACAGCTAATGCAGATACACCTTTTTCATAGTAAAATAGAGGATAGTCAAATAATTGATTTTATTTTAAAATATGTTTAGAATATAATGCACTAATATATTGGAAGTGTTTTCTCTTTATTTTGAATTTACAGCAATTATACTCTGCATTGTTACTAGAAATCCAAGTTAATAAAAAAATCTTGACATTCAGGCATCCTCCGTGAGTTGTCTTATTCACCTCTATTAACTCAAAAAGGTGAAGAAGGGAGATACTTGCTGCGAAGACTGATTATGTAAATTTGATTACTCTGAAAGTCATATTGTGTAGGTGAATTGCTGGTTTGCAGATAAAGAGGCATATTACATGTGTTAAATACATTTTATGTTTATATGATTTTGCTCTTTCCCAGGCTCAAATGAAAAGTGGTCCAAAATGTTTCTCATTAGAGAAATATGCTTTTTACAGCTTGATTTATTTATAAATACAAATTTCTGTATGTGAGCAGAAAAGATAATGGTGCCAGTTGGATTATACTTTCTTCTTCCTGTATTTAAAACCTGATTACAGGAAGGCCAAAGAAAGCCACTATGTGTTTTGAAAACCTCTTAGAATATCCAAGTATAGTCCCACAAGTTGCTGAGATTATGAATCCACATTTTAATGGATAAGGCTTTGTTTTGTTCTGTTTCGTTTTGTTTTGTTTGAAAATTTGCTTGGGCTCAGAAGTTATCTGAAGTCAGAAGAAATTAGATTAAACCATTCTGAGCTCAAAATGATTTAAGAAACCTTTTGTACTGTTATTAACATCCATTGCAGTGCTGCTCAACTGAGTCCTAACTCTGAATGGCCCTCATCATACACCCAAGCAGACTGTAAACTCACCATTCAAAGAACTATCAAAATTCAGGAAAAACAGTCAAAACACTGTTATAAAATGTTATTGAGTTTAGGGTGTTAGTTCATATGATAAGATAATGAGCCTTTCCTAAATCAAAAACCTTGGTATTCCTCAAACTACTTCGCAGCAGGGAAAATGAATCTTTATAAAATAAGCTTAAGAAGGAAGTATGTTAGTGAAAAAAGTTCTATGAAATCTATACATAAAAAAAATCATTTTTTTTTGGCTAGATAAGTAATCATTATTAATGCAAGCGTTAAACCCAAATAGCTCTCATTAAATATGTTAGCACACGTATATTGTCTGAAAATACCTAATGTAATAGGTTGGAGGTCACATTTTGCATTTGTACCACGACATTAACATAAAATGCACTTGCAGCTGTTGTAACCAATCCTGGGAGGGTCAGTAATGTCATGTAAGTGATGCCCGAGTGCTGCAGTGCCAGTATGGAGTTTCTCATGCGTTCTTTAGAGCATGTCTGCTACTGTAAAGCAAACGCAGCCCAGTCTAGGCAGAGCTTCATTTTAGCTGGCTTTTAGGATTTAGAGCGGCCTGGCATGGGGAACCACTCGTATATTTCTAGGTTTAAGCAAATTATTACTAGGTTTAAACAAAGGACATGACCTTCAAACCATTTTTGCTCATGCATACGGGCTGATGAAACACTTTAACGCCTCTAATTTTACAAAAAGAAAAAGTAAAACAATATGTGATTCATCATGACTTCTCAATATGAGGTGACCTTTCTCATAGTAGGTACTGTAGCAGGCAGAAGAAGGTACCATCTGTCATTTATTCGGTAGTTGCCTAGCTGTACGTGTAACTTTACCAAGGGGATAAGAGGGGAAAAGGTAGTGCCTGCACTTTGCTGGCCTGTGAAGCATACAGGAGTAGAGGAAAAGCTTCATTATGTTGCTTCTGGCTTGGAACATGAAGGTGGCAGGAAGTAAATAGTGATTTAGGACCATTCAGTATAAGTAAGAGATCATAAAACCTCATGTATGCCTATTTTGCTCATAAATTTTTTTTACGACCGAATGCATGAGTCAAGGAAATAAAAATAGACAATATCTTTGTAGTGTGTCTCTTATGTCCTTAAGCAACACTGGTGTCATTAATTGTCATTGTGCCAAAATATAAAAAAGAAAAAGAAACAACAACAACATTTTCAGGAACATTTAAACTTTCTTTAGTGAACAGGACACATTGTGAATTTTTTGAAAAAAATGTTCACTTTTGTCAGAAGACAAAGATATTTTCTCCACATCACAGTGCTTTTAAGATTTCTGACTTTTTTCATTCTCTGTCATGCTAGAACCACTTGTTGCAAAACTGCTTGAAAACTCTTCTCCCTCTTCCTGAGAACCTGAGGACAATTACCTTAGATTTGGAAAACATGTGGTTTAAATAGCTGGTTGCAGTTCCACGTGCATCAACATCAAATGCTTGCTGTAATATAGTGCATTATGATGAGTCCTGAATTTGTAAATTTCTTTCAAAAGCAAAATATTTCCAGGGCAAACTATTGGATCATATGGTGTGTGTCATTATAAGTATGATAACTCTGCAGTAGTTAGCTAATATTTTTTCTCTCCTTTTTCTTCTCTTTTCAAAGTCTATTGATCCCGGTCAGCAGTTCACATGGGAACACTCTAACCTGGAAGTAAACAAACCAAAGAATAGGTATGCGAATGTAATTGCATATGACCATTCTCGTGTTCTACTCTCAGCAATAGAAGGTAAGGAGACCCTTACAATTAACCTGATTAAAACCTAATATCCAATTTAATTTTACCTCCTACAGTCTTTGGATTGCAATGTGAAGAATTGTCATTTGAATTACTTCCTGTTAGTCATAATTCTTTTTTGATGTTCATTCTCAGTAAATAATTAAGCAAAAAAACTAAAATTGAGGCAGGGTCACATACAGCAGTCAATATATCCTCTCCCTGTGTGTGTGCCAAAGTGTTATCTAAAGTAAGTTATCGCTGCTGTTTACTTTTAAGAGCTCTATAGAGCCAGGATATCAGAAGGTCTGTGTGAATTAGGGTTTTAGATATCTGATATTATTAATATAGATGATTATTGAGTTTCACTTGCCAAATCCCTAGAAAAGATAAGCTAAACTTTATATTCTCAGAAGAACTTTAAGAAATAATAACCTTTTTTAAAATTTTGACTTAAAAAAACACATTTTAAATGGAAGTGTTGAAGCAAATGCACATGTGTGATCATTGTTAAAACCTGCCATTTCACTGCCAAAAGGTTGTCATGGCCAAAAAATAACTCTTTGTTATGTTTTCTTTATCTCAAAGCCTTATAAAAGGCTTGAACACTTCATAGTTTTGTCTTAAACTGTCCAGAGTGATCAGGCCTGGAGTCTGTACATGTTTTACCAAGTGCTAAAGCAACAGGAAGCCCTAGTTGTCATCCAGAGGATTTCTGTACAGGTCAGCTGTGCCTTACCGTTAAGATTCTTCTTGAGATGAAGCCAAATTTTCAGTCTATTTTGTGTGGTTGACAATGAGGTACAGCGATGGCCAGACCGTAATTGATAACATATTTACATGAAGACATTTACATGAAAATAAATTTTGCCTTTAGTAACTTTGATGACACTTGCATATGAAATAAAAGATCTAGAACAGCCTTAAATTGTAAATGACTTTGTGTCTAAGGTCTTAATTATTGCAGTCTGAATATGATATATGTTAAACTTCAGGATATTTTAATTTCGTTATAAAAAACTTCCTTATATTTGGCTACACCCACCTCATTAGATATGTAAAGGACAACATTTATAGGTCTAATAAAGTTTAATAATAACCTCTCAATAAAGAAAAAAAGTAATGCTACTGATCAAGCTTTACATTTTCACCTTTGTATATTGTAGGCTTTGATAAAATAGACAAGTATTTCAGTGATTAGAAAACTGAAGTGATTGCCTTTAAGAAATTGAGTGTAATAATCTGCTTATATTTGTTGCACCTTTGAAGCTCATATGGTTGTACTGCCTACATTTTCTGTAATGTCAGTTACATTTTTCACATTACCTTGTAGAAAAATCTAGCCATTTAGAATGTGCTATTACCTTGTACAACTATCTCCTCAACAGTGGGGAGGGTATTTTAATTAGCATTCTATTTGACACAGTTCAAGAAAAGTATCATTTTCTGTGTCGTTGGTACACAGAGAACCAGGTGAATCATCAGGAAAAGTCAGGAGCAATAATTACCTTTCTGAAGTGTGTGTAAAGTTCACTGGAGCAAAATATTTAACTCAAAAATTACTATCAGGTAGAAAAAGTATCAGGTACAAAAAAAGACTCAAGATTTTTGTAGGATTTTATTTTGAAAAAGATATATGTAACTGAGAAAGAAAAAAAAAAAGGGGAAAGAAGAAAAAATATAGCTACACATAAATCTATCTGTTAATTTATAGCAAGCCAGACATCTGGGTTTAGAAACTTGTGCCAGATTCCCCTTTATGCAAATGATCCATGAAATTTGACTTCCTAGAGGAAAATGAACATATTCTGAGAAGGGGAAACAAATTTAAGAGAGAAAACAGAAAATACTGTTCGAAGCAATTAAAGGTATCAAATTACACAGTACATTAGACTAGCTTTATAAAATAACAAACAAAAAGTACATGAAAAATTTCTAAATTCTTCTAGCAGGAAGGGACTGAGTCTTTTAAGGAGCAGAGAAAAAATACTATAAATGTTGATTCCATTTAAAGTGAGAACTACCTTGGTGAGGCTAAAATTTCTAATTCTAATTATAATATCAGAGATCCTAAATGAAGAAAAATATAATTATTGTTCTTTGAAATGTCCGTGTTAACAGACATTAAAACACGAAATAGCACCTGGTGATTTCCTAATTTTAAGTATTTTCCTAGTCTTCAGTTTATGGTAACCAAAGCAACATAAATCAAGTATTAAATACTGGTTTATGCCATAATAACTTGACTTGAAAACAGTAATAAATTAAGTATTCTTTTTTTTTTTATTGTTCCTGCTGGGATTTTACATAGTCATGTTTCTGATATTACGCATTATCCAGAGTTGAATGTACTGGTTTTAGCATTTTGCAGTAAGCACCTCACTTTCCAGTTTTGAATAAACATTCCCGCAATGTAAGTATGTAGTCTGTCCAACGTTTAGTCAGTTGGCAGCTAGCAGGGAATTTTTTTTTTTTTTTTTTTTTTAATCTCCTTTCTATGTGTTATCACAGAATTTGCTCAGGGACCAATTTTGTACTGTGTTACATTTTGTTATATCCATATGGAAAAAGGGTTTTATTTATTTAACATATGGGCCTTACCTGAATCTAGTTCTTCCTAAGTTAGGGAGTTCTTTCTACCTGATGATAATATCAAATTATTAAAATGGTAAGGCCCTGAAACAGAAGGCTTAGTAACACTTACGAATAACTTGTTTTGCTAACTTCTATAAAGTTTTGAAAAGTTTTAAATGTTGTTGAAAACCTTTTTTTTTTTTTTTTTGAGTCCTCCCAATTCTTGGGCTCTGTAATTGCCTGAAGTAACATAAAATTCTACAACATAAATAATGGCTTTGTAAAAAAATACATTTTATACATTTAATTCTCCCCATTTAAATTTTGTTTCATTAGATGCCCCTTTGTAAGGAAAACTCAAAATAATTTTGATAATTTCAAATATCACTTAAAGAAAATATTACTGAAAAGAGTTTTGCTCCTTTTTGTTATAGAGATAAATCTCATCTCTGATGTTGTACTGTCTTTGGGTGTGGGAGTGGCATTTGCAAGATATACCACAGTATAATGTATAGTAGATCTGAGGTAGGAATTTACAAATTAAAAAAGAAATAGATGAAATTACAACAGCTATCTACAGATTTTAAAACTCAAATGGATAAATAAAATGCTAAGGAAAAAAGAAATCATTAAACATTTTTCATTTTAAAACTGCTGCCAGTTCCTTCAGGAGACATCCAAGACTCCAAGTCTGCCATATGTGCCATAGATTTGTGCAGGAATAGTGATATAAAAATTTAAGTATAAATAATATCTATCTTCTATTAGATATAATAACTAATTTGTGTAATAGACAAAATATTGACATTAAATGCAGATAAGGCAGAAGTTTCTGGCTGCAATATACATCTTAAGAAAGAAAAAGCAGGAAGCCACCAATATTCTTACTGACTTTAGAGATGCCAGTTGTCAGTAAATCAGCATTCAGTTTATAGTCCGTGGTCATTAGATGTAGAATGTATTCTTGTGAAAATAAATTGCTAAATACTCACTGAACAGTCATGAACTGCTTATTTGGCCTTTCTTATATTGCAGTTATTATATTCTATTAGCAAAATATGAATTAAAGGCTTAGAGAATTTTTATGCCACTTCCATTCTGCAAGCCTAGAGTGGCATTTCAGCAGCAATGCCAAGACCAGCTTTAGGGGCATAATAATCCCAGGCTGTGGATCTACTTACCATTGAAAATCTCCAAATTAAGAGTACATGAGTTATGGATACTATTATAGTTAAAATTTAACAGCAAAAACAATGTCCTTTGCTGCTCTTGGCACAGCTCTGACTCTTCCTATATACGTGGTCAAATTCATTTGGTAAGATTTGGCAACATGTTCAGTGGTTCTGTTCTTGAACAGAGAACAAAGATTTGGCCATCCGTACACATTCACACGGAAACTGTTTTCTGTCAGGATCACCTAACCAGGAATTCTTTCAGTTCATATTAGCAACCCTCTGTGACCCTTTTAAATTTAAATAAGTGTTTGCATCCAGTGAAACAATAATTTGAGAGATACCCTCAGTCTTGAAGAGTTAATCATTTCATCAATCAATCAAGTCCACACAGTTACCAAATAATCAGAGTATGATGCCTTCATGACAGATTTCAATATTTGTTTTGCCATGTCTTGCAAAATGCTATTATCGCGATGTATCGTTGCTGTGCAGCATCACACTGTTCTCATACGTGTCTCTTGAAGGAGAGCACTGAGCAAGTCTGTCCTTCTTTTTATCTTCATTCTATGATCTACTATGGGACTAGCCAACACTGGAAGGAAAAATAAAGAACGACCCTCCACCCCAAAACCTTCCTTTTGTTTTTTTTTGTCAGAGCTTCTCCTGTTAGCTGATGTGCTTCTCTGCTACTCCACTTACACTTTTTTTTTTTTTTTTTTTTGCATGAAGATCTCCTAAAGGCCCTAATTCCTAGTCCCAACCACTACATTTCATCTGTTTCAGATTTTTTCATTGTTTTTATTTTTCCTTTTATTTTACTATTTGTCTTCTATTCTCTGCGCAATCCCTTTTTGTCCTGCTTAATTCTCATCTTTTCTTACGAGGAAAGACTAGGTGAGCTGGCCCTGTTTAGCCTGGAGAAGAGAAGATTTAGAGGGGATCTTATCAATATGTATAAATACCTGAAGAGTGAATGTAGGGAGGATGGGGTCAAACTCTTCTTGGTGGTGGCCAGTGACAGGGCAAGGGGGAACAGGTATAACACAGGCAGTTCCATCTCCATGTGAGGAAGAACTTCTTTCCTGTGAGGGTGACAGAGCCCTGGCACAGGCTGCCCAGAGAGGTTGTGGAGTCTCCTTCTCTGGAGATCTTCAAACCCACCTGGATGCCACCCTGTGCCACGTGCTCTGGGTGTCCCTGCTGGAGCAGGGGGGTTGGACTAGATGATCTCTAGAGGCCCCTTCCAACCTCAACCATTCTGTGATGCTGTGATTCTGCCCACTGTTCTGTGACATTCACTTTTTCTTTCTAAGATGTACTTTAATCAGTGCTTTGCTTCAAGGTATCTGTCTCCTTCATCTTTTCCCACTTTCCCAGATTCTTGACGTGCTAACACAGCCCAGCGGTCTCTTGCTTTGCCTCTCTTTTTTCTTTTTCCTTCTTATCTTACATTATGTTAAAATAATATGTGCTTCATTTCCCTCAGCCTTTGTGCAAGTTGTTCATTTTACCAGTGTTCATTATTACAAACGTCTTTGTTAGCTGGTGCTACTGCTTTTTCCAGTGAATTCATGTGTTACAGATTTATGCTTTGACTGTTCTTCACTATACAGATTTCGTGTTACAAACAGCTTTCTCATAGACATTTTCTTACTGTCATCCAGTATCTGTATTAGATTTATTTGTGCTCTGACATAGTTAAAAATATCAGTCATTGATTTAAACAAATAGCATAGCTTTGTCAGTATTTTCTGTTTATCATTACATTTTACCAAGTTGTTTACATGCATGACAGAATTCAATCCTATTCCACACTCTAACAGTACATTTCTTGGGGAAGCAGCATAGAAAGTTTTGTGGTTTAATTTGTGGAATTAAAGGAAAGGTTGCTCAGTACTTAGCCTTTCTAAAGGCTTGAAACAGTTTCATGATTTTATTTCAGTTTGTGAATAAAAAATGGAGCCTAATTAAAGCTGTTTAAGAATAGGTTTCCTCCATAGTCTTCATGAAATCAAGTGGATAATTCTGAAGTCTGCATTATTAGCCATTTGTGTGGATACCTGTGTATGCAGCAGCAAGCTGCACTGTCATTTCAGTTCATGAGAACAGTCTCATCATAAATCAGTAGATATGGAGGGATTTTTTTTCTCTTTTGTTCTTAAATTGTGGTATTGGCTAATTTTGTTTCATTGCTCATTCACTCTTTTTCTCTCTTGTAAAATTTGGACTGCTTTGTTCTCCTGAGATATTTGAAAATGGGCTGTCTTTTATGCTCAGCTACTCATCTAATACTGCCCCCATTGTGCTCAATTCCTGTCTGGCAGAATGAGGATATTGTAGGCTCTGGTCATTCATCATCATAGTTAAAAAGGCTATTGGAAAATAGTTAGAATTACAATCTGGAGGCTCAGTCTTTAGCTGAATTTTTATGCAGAAACTATGTCTCTGCTATTGATAAGACTTGCAAAAATGAAGTAATACCAAGTGGATTACTCTGAATTTACCCTTCAGTTATGCCATCCCAAATCTGGACTAAACTCCTCTATTGCCAATAGAGTTAGTCAAGCTTCATATCAATATTTCTGAAGGCAGAATTTCGTTGCTTTGTCCCTTTCTTGACCCGTGCTTTTACAAAACAACTGACCTCTCTTGACTATTATGACCAAATTTAAGCATTGATGGCAATTGCTGCTCTGCTTACGGGTATAATGCCTCCAAGCTACGGCAGCTAACAAAGGTTTGCAGGATTTCTTTCTACCACAGTCAAACTAGTTGTCATCTGAATGTTTTTGCACCATTAGACTCGACAGAGGGTTGTTCAGCTTTCTCAGCTCAGAATGAGGTTATAGTAAGAAAAGTCATTGCAGAAAGTGACACTTTAAATGTATTTATCTTTAATCATCTCACTTGGTCAATGTAGATACTAAAAATGTTCTGTATGTGCATGTGTTATACTATACACATACTTCAGTGAACCTGCTATGTAAAAGCCCCTTCCCTGGAGATGATTTGAGTACATGAGTACATCCGCTTTCTGGGAACATAGCTGGTGCTGGTGTGACACAGTATGCGTTGGAAAGTGAGGAAAATTGTATTATAGAATATAAAAAGATTTTTGAAAGGAATGTGAAAGTAAGATGATATGTGAAAAGGGTGATGGAGGGATTCAGTACCAAAAAAGAAGGGATGGTACAAAAGGAACCAGGAGAATAGATGGAGAACAAAAGCAATACCTTGTGGATATTGTGCAAGACAGAGAAATGGAGATGAATGCTGTGAATCCTTTAGTCCAGCAGGGATATAGCCATGTAGAGTGTGGACTTCTGAGAAACTCATTTTTAGAGACAAATCCTTGAACAAAATTTTCTTCCCATAAGAGATGTTGAGCAACATGGGTCTTCCCGGGTCTGCAGTTGCTAATGACCTGTGGCAAATGGGCTTTTCTATCCATGTCCTAACCACATCTTTTCCATACCCTATGAAATCTGGTTACTTTGTACATTTTTATGGCTCAAGAATATGGAAGATTATTTTTTTCTTGATAAAAAGAAAATGAAGGAGTAGAAAATCCCTTTGCAATTTCTTTTTTTTAATTGCTAACCCTAATTTTCTTTTTCTTGTGCTTGTGATCAAGGAAGATGTAAGCTGGGAATCAGCGTTTTTCATTATATTTCAAATAATTATAAATAATTTAATTTTGAAATTATATATTTTAATATGATTTATTAATAAAGTTAATAAACATTAAAAACATTTACCATTTTAAACATCTGATTTTTAATTTTTTACATCAAGTATTAATAGCATAAACTGCAAAGATTTGTAAAGAACGTTCTTTACTGCACTATTTGCAATGCTTCTCATGCCTAATTTTCACACAGAGTTGTGCACCATCAGCTCCGGAGGAGAGCTTTCCCAGAAGATCATTTAACTTTACAAAGCGTTGTTTTTCTTTTTCTTTTTTTTTTCCTCAGGCTTTTATTTATAACATATGCTTCAAAGTATGATACCAGGCATCATAATGTAATTCTAATTTATGCAGAAAACATTTCTTACCAGCTTTCTCAGTTCCTTTGGTAATAATACTCAGTGTAGATTTCTCATGTTAGCTTCATTTTTCTTTCTCATCTATTTTGTGCAAAATTATTTTATTATCTTGATAAGGGAAGAAAATATGGCATTGTGCCTAGCAGTTGTATTTTCTAAGTCATTAATTCCAATTTCCACAATGAGAAATGTCATGAAAAAAGTTTCAAGTTGAAAAGAGTGAGGCTTTTGAACTCAGATTTCTATCTTTTATGAGAGGAAATCATGCTGTTTTGGCAATTCAGAGCAGGTTTTAAAGATGGTTCTTTCCCTTTCGCCTTGTCAGAAGGGTCTTCCAATCAGATCTAAGAATAGCTGTCCAGTTCTAAGGATTTCCAGCTTTCCCATGTCCAGCCATTCATCTTGCATATGGACTGCCATTTGTTGTTTCTTTTGGGTAGCAAAAGTTAAAAACTCCTTTCTTCCCTGAAATATTTGGTCAGATTTTTCATTTACACATATAGAAAGTTGAATCAAGGTGCTTTTTTTTGTTTAAATCTAATTTGCACATATAAAATTATAAAATCTATCAAAATTTCTTGGGCATAAGGACACATTTTTAAGCCACATTTCAGCTACAGTATCCTGTAAGCTGAACCTTTTCAAGAATATTGTGGATCTTAACTTCCAGCTTCCTTCTTCATTGCTAAGTGATTGCTGGAAAGAAATATTAATCTGATCCAGAATAGGGAGAAAAGCTCTTCAAATTGTTTCCAAGAAAAAAAAAAAGTATATGTATACAAATAAATGTAGAATATTTATAGAATATATATTTTGAAATTCTGTTCATCCAACTTCTTCTATTATTTTAGAAGACTTTTCATATGCCACTGTTTTTCACATAGACAGGAATGTGCCACATTGAGTTTGTGATCAACCCTGGGATATAACAGGTCAGAGTAGATTTGGAGGATTTCAGTTCCTGACATAAAGCTTGAAAAAATCTCTTAAACATATTTAACGATATATTGTACTTCATACCCAAAGAAATTCAACTTTGTTGCTTTTTTTTCTCAATTTTTCTTAGAGTGAAATAGTCATAGCTCTAGTGAAAAGCTACAGACTATCTGAGTATCACCCAGCTCTTCTGAAACGGCTTTTGCAACCTTCACCATCTCCTGGGGTTATAGATGTGAGCCTACCAGATTTGCTGTGAAAACATAAACCATTAATTTCTGCTCAGATAAATTTGTGTTAATTACTTAAAAATACCTTTTGGATCTTTTAATTATGATACTCATTTTTGTAACTTTGAGCTCAGTCTTTTAGGAAACACCTCAGTATTCAACACAGCAGTAGCATTGGATACACTTCTTCACTATCCCATCAGCACAGACATTTAATATGGGTAATGGAACTATTAAAATAATATAAGCAAGTAAAAAATAAAATAAAGTCAGTATGTCAAGACATATATCTTCAACATAGCCCAGCTTAAAGCTGGACCCTGAACCACTGTGTTAAGTGGTGATGGGACTCTGTCAGTATATATTTGCTTCCTGTGAGCACGGCCACCTTATTAGTTCAAAATAACCCTGTCTTCATTGCAACCAGTATGTCCTGCTCAGACATGACAGATGGTGTGTTGTGTCCAGCACATGTCTGCATGTCTGGGTTTGTGACTCCTTTTTGTGCAGGTATTTAATTTTTATTCAGTTACAGAGGTACTTATTTCATGCATGTGCCTTGTCACACATGTGGCTTTTTCTTAAACCTGACTTCCATGATGCGTTGTATCAAAATAAAACTTCTGATAAAACAGGACAGTAATCAATTTATGGGAAAAAAGCATGTAGTAATAATAATAGTGTGGCAACTTTAACCCTTTTTCCTATATTTAAAAGCAAAGCGATGAGCTAAACAGAAGAGTTAAACATGGATGAGTCAAGGTATCTGACAAGAAGGTCACCCTGTTAATAAAGTTCTCATTTAAGAAAATTTAAAAGACAATTCTCTTGTTTGTTTTTAGTTTTAATTTGTTAGGAGTGCAGCCGCAATTGTTGATGAGATTAGGTAAAGAAATGGGTAACAAAGTATCACACTCCGTTTGCTTCTCCAAGTGTTAAACTGACTGACCACTGCCTTCACAAAAGGAAATGGGCATATTATGTAGCTGTAGTCAACTAAGTGCCTCTCACTATGTCTTAAAAAAAAAAAATCTAAACTTGATTCCAGGACAAGTTTCTCCCTTGCAGAAAGACCATTGCTCTTCTAGGTAACAGCATCCTTTTTAATACTAATTATTATTTTAATTTTAATTATTTATTAACTATAGGTAGAACCCAGTGATTAAGTGATCCGGAGAGTGCAGTGCTCCCCTCCACAGCAGGGCAGCTCAGAAACGCGGCCTGGTTGCTCACCCCTCTCTCCTTGCAGGCATCCCCGGCAGCGACTACATCAACGCCAACTACATCGATGGCTATAGAAAGCAGAATGCCTACATTGCCACACAAGGGGCACTGCCTGAAACCTTCGGAGACTTCTGGAGAATGATGTGGGAGCAGCGGGGTGCTACAGTTGTCATGATGACCAAGCTGGAGGAAAGGTCCAGGGTAAGAGGAGCAAATCAATATATAGGACAATACAGTGTTAATGATACCATGCCTGAGCAATCACTCACATAACGTTTGTGTTTACTTAAGGGATGCTTGTCTCCAGAATACATGTATATATATGCAAAAAAAAATTATTTTTAAATAAAATTGCCATTTGTTAGAAGTGTCCATACTATGAAAATTATGTATATAGCAAATGTTAGTTTCACCTGTGCAGTTACTGAGTCACATTGCTTACATTGAAGCACTTATATATATACTGCATGAGAAACTTGATTCTTTCTTTGTACGTGTGTGCTGTTTCAGCTAATTAGAAACATTAGGAAGGGATCGAAACTGCTGGTTCCTCTGTAGTACCAATAGTATGGAATCAAGGGTATGAGGTGTCATCCTGTTATAAGGATGTATATAATGAAATATGTGATTTTCAGAAAATTAAATGTGAGAGAACAGCACAGGCAAAGCTCTTCTCCCCAGGCTCTGGAAACACCGTCCCATCAGCACAGGAGATGGGTACAAAGCAACAAGGGAGGATAGGCAACAGGACCGTGGGACATGGCCCTGAGCCAACCAAAAGGCACCTAAGTCCCTGAGCAGCATGCGTCAAAAAACACCTTAAAGAGTGAGGATCAAGAAAAGTTTTGGAAAAGAGGCGAGAGAAAGAGACTTGTGAGAGAGAGGGGAGATTTATCATCCAAGAAAGCTTTTCAATCAGTAGAAAGTATCTGATGGAGATAACTGAGTAATAGTTGATACTTCAGGAACCCTTGGATGACTTCCATTTCAAAATGCATTCAGTTCTAAGTGCTTGACTGTATAAGTTGGGAACCACAAAGCCCCATGCTGAGTTGTGTTGGTATAGGTATTTCTTTCCATGTTCTTGGATTTGTATAGCTGTAATGATCACACAGTTTATGCAACATCATGGCAGCAGTGATTCCTTTCCAGAGGCTTGCTGTAATTTTATTTATCCTATTACCATTTCACCACTTGAAAACAGAGTTATTTTTTGCGATTCGAGCACTGTATACCAGTCTAATTATAGAATCACTGTCTGCATGTAAATTCAACCTACATTAATGCCACTGCCTGTGTGTACCTGTTGGCAATTAATAATACATCGCAGAAGGTAATTTTATCAGAATGCTTCATTTTATCTTGACACTGCAGGCCTTGGATAGTCGAGGTACTAAAAGTTGTTTTGAATTAAGCAAATTAAATCCTGCCCATTTCTTCACTAATTGCTCTTTATATAATAAAGTTGCTGCTAAATTGCATCAGTGCTAAGCCAAAACCTGATCTTAATAAGCCGTCCATTGCAGAAGGTGTACTACTTTAAATACTTGAGAGTTTATCTTAATACTGCAGGCCACAAACAGCCTAGAAATAGTCAAAAAAAGATGTTTTGATGTAACTAAATGCAGTTCTATCCATTCTCTTCACTAATTGCTTGGTGAAGTTTCAAAATAACTCTACTCTTTGCTGACTGTGCCCTAAAAAGCACTGATCAGAATAGTAATCACCTCCACAAGCAATTAGCATGCAGTAACAGTACAGGCCTTGAGTGTAATGAGAAACTAGAAAATCTAGTCAATGTGGTGTCTGTGTACTCGATGCTTATAGTTGTGTATTACTTTGTGCATAATTTAGCTCGTTCTTTGTTCATAGATGGACTGAGTAGTGCGCACTCAAATTTAGTGTATCAGATACCATGAAGCTAGTACATACTCCATTTCCAATCTAATATAAACGGAGTCTGCAGCTCTGAATGACATACAGGTTACCTCTTCTCCCGCTAATACAGCAGCTCCAAATAATGTAATTAGTAGTGAAGCAATGGGGGAAATCCCTATGCAGGAATGGAATATGATGACAAGATACTGTTGTTTTTTCTTAAGCCATCATTATGATATAGCATATTCTTACAGGAGGACACCAAGTAAATTTCAAACATGAAATGAAAAGTCTGTTCTAATAGAGATGAAGGTCTTCAGTAATTTTTCATTTCTCTCTGGGTCTTCATCTACTTTCTGTCTTCATGTCATTGTTCCTGTTTAGCTAGCTTTTTTTTTTGTTTAGTCCTACAGCAGATATCGGCCTTTTTAACCCAGGCTACATAGATAATGAGGATTTTAATTGCATCTGCAAAAGCAGAGATGGTTCATTAACGTGTGTTAGATGTCTGACTGACTTCAGCTTTGAGAATATACAGTTTACAGCTGAGACATAAAATAGAGATGTTAGAGTTTATTTGTTTCTCATGTGTTTGCCTATAAGGAATCTTCCGTAAAAGAGAACCTTGCAACCTTTCACATTTTATTGTTTTTGTTTGGAATTTTGTCAGCTGAATCTCACCTGTCCCAAGCCAGGCAGAAGAGATGACAAAAAATCATCTTCACTGTTACGAATACAAGTCATTAGTATGTGCTCTTAATGACTCCTTGACCAAATGTGGGTATTATCACAACATGCACGCAAGTGAACCTGTATTTCACTGCAATTTAGACCAAACATAAATGATTAATGAAAAAAAAAATGAACTGATACATTGTATTGGACAGCCTAGGTATGTAAAAATGTGTTTGGAAAAGTTGTGAAATCTCCTTTGAAATTTAAGAAAATAAATAAAAATTACATCTACTTACTGCAGTAACTAAAAAAAAAAAATAAAAAACTGTATTTTTACCTAGTAGGAAATAAGCTAGCAGCTGTCCTAGCAGACATGTTAGCAGGATAAAGCCCATGTTGGAAATGGCATTCTTTGCCACTAATTGTGCTTTTTACAAAAGAAGAGATAAATATATCTCTTATGCGCAGTTTTATCATTGTTATTTAGAAATTTTTAATGTTAAACCAGTAACTTACCTATCCATAACATATTATATGAATTTTATTTCAACTTTTTAATATTCTTGGTATGTTAAGATATAAGCCAGAATGAGAATGAGTGAGAGCTTGTTAATTAACATAAAAAAAAAACCATAAAAACCTGAACACTTGTACTCTATGTGTTATCCAGATTTACCAAAACTAAAATAAAAATGTGTAGGTTTTGTACTGCATTTTTTTTTTTAACTATAACAGAATGCCCTGGCTACAATCCAGGAATTACTACATTGTTGTAAGTGCTGGAGTGGGTGGTGTCACCAGTTCCCTTGTCACAATTGTAAAGCTCACCCATATGGCTCTTCATCATGCAACAAATCTCAAAGGCATGGGGCAGAATGTGCTCAATTTTCATCAAGATTCAGTCAGTCCAAAGTGTTTAGTTCTTATAATGCCACTTCAAGAACATCATCCTAAGTCTGTACTGGCACAGTCCACATTCCCCAGTAAAGTGGAATCTCTTTTCCTGGCCTTGTTTTGACTGTGTCAAGATACCTCAACTAAATCTCAGACTGTTATGAGAAAATGAAAAGAGAAAGGGAAGGGAAGGGAAGGAAAGGAAAGGAAAGGAAGGAGGACGGAAGGAAGGAAGGGAGGAAAGAAGGAAGGGAGGGAGGGAGGAAAGAAGGAAGGAAGAAAGGAAGGAAGGGAGGAAGAAAGGGAGGAAGGGAGGAAGGGAGGGAGGGAGGAAAGAAGGAAGGAAGAAAGGAAGGAAGGGAGGAAGAAAGGGAGGAAGGGAGGAAGGGAGGGAGGGAGGAAAGAAGGAAGGAAGAAAGGAAGGAAGGGAGGAAGAAAGGGAGGAAGGGAGGAAGGGAGGGAGGGAGGAAAGAAGGAAGGAAGAAAGGAAGGAAGGGAGGAAGAAAGGGAGGAAGGGAGGAAGGGAGGGAGGGAGGAAAGAAGGAAGGAAGAAAGGAAGGAAGGGAGGAAGAAAGGGAGGAAGGGAGGAAGGGAGGGAGGGAGGAAGGAAGGACTGTGCAAATGCAGTGTTAAAAGCAGGGGTAATTTTGTGTGATGATAAATGCAAGAACACCACTATATATGTCTGAAAGCAGGTTTTGGCATGCCATTTCTGGCTATTCCAGACTAAAATTAGCTTTGCTTACATGCATTTGGAGCTTGAGACCATCCAGAATAAATGCCCTATTTGCTTTGTTTATAGGAGAGCAAAAAAAGGTTATGAATGCAGCAGTGTCTTCCACTATAAGCTTTAAAGAACTGTTTAGACTAGTGTGTCTTGCTGGAAATGATACAGCATTACCTGATTTTGCCATCTAGTTTTTGCTTTATGCTTATGTACTTATAAATTATGTGGTTTCTCTTTGCTGTGGGGATAAACTGACAGTTTTGTGAAAAATAGGGTTCTCCGGAGGCATCTGTGTAGCAAGTGGTGTAATCAAAACTGTACTGTAACTGCATAATTTGTCTTTGTTTGCCTTGTTTATTTTTTTAAATTTTGAAGTAAAAGATGCAGCACTACCTAGTCTCTTAATTGAGCAAAGAGAAACTATGCCACATGAAGAGTATGGAAATTGTCACCTTTCTTTTCAAGCCTGGAAATACTTTATATTTCTTTTTCTAGTCATAATGATTAACTATCATTCCTTTTAGTACTGCACTCTATGACTACACTCAGGATAGTTTTTCAGGAATCTCAGTGTTGAAAGAGTCAGTAAACTAACAGAGAAATTTTCAGTAAAATAGCCCCAAATTGACTTACGTGGAAGATTTTGTTGAAAGACTCAAGACCAGTTTTTATTTGTGGTAAGAAATACCTCAGAAAAACTCATTTTTTTTTCAGAAAGGTCTATGTGAATGAGAATATTCTTTGTGAAATAGTCTCTCGCAGAGAATCTTTTCCATCAGTTTCAAGTTATTTTCATCTCAAGCCAGATGTTGATAAAAGACTGTTTTTTCCAGGGGATCTTAGCAGTCAGTATCAACTGCATGATATACATTTTGCTTGAAAGAGTTTTATTTATGCTTCAGATTGGTGGGTTTACCTGTCTGGAAAGTCTTGTTGTACTTAACTGTTTGACAGATGCATTCTTCAAAATCTCTCTATTACTGTGGTTCACCAAGATCTTGCCTTTCCTGCTGCTAGGAAGTGTTCAAAAAGGGCATTTTTCGTTGATGCTAGTGTTACAGTTTTAAACTATTCTTGGCTTGTATAGATAATGATGATAATGAAAGTTGAGATAAGAGAATTGATTTTAAAGCATGCTCAAGATTCCTTTTAATATCATTTTCCTTTTGTTTTAATAACCGTGCTACACTCAGTCTTAAGGATTGGACTGGAAATAGTTTGGGGGTTATCTTTTTAATTATCAATTATCTCTTCGTATTAACTGTTAGCCTACTAATCATGTCTCAAAAATTTTGAAAAGTAAGAATGTAATGAGTCTTGATTTTCAGACTTACTACAGGACTAAAGTTTACTCTAAGTTGATTAGCTTAAAATTCATTTATGTTATTTCTAAATCATGCTTTGAACTTCTATTTCAAGATGCTATAACTAAGATTGAAAATAGATTTTTTCACACTGCAGAGGTGCCTATTTCTTATCCCATTTTTAAACTCAAAATACCTAGTTTAGGTGAACTTTTTGAATGATGATACAACCTGTAGGGTGCTGATGTAATATCTTCACGTGTACTCAGTGAGCGATATTTGGCCAAATCTTACTCCAATACAGCCTCAAATATGTGTTTAAACAAATATGTGATTAAAATTGTTGCATTGCAATCTCATGTACTAAAATCAGCTTCTGTGATTTTGAGACTGACATCACCCTAATCTTTAGAGGGCAAGGCATTGTTGTGAAAAGGAAAATGACTTCAGAGTGGCAACTGTTTGAAGAAAAAACATGTCCTGAATGGCACAAGGCACCAATCTGGTCCTTTTAGAGTTTCAGGCGAAACTTCCTTGAATAACTGGGAACACTGCTTTCTGTCTTTATCTGTATCAATCTATATTTATATATATATATAAAATACTATAGCACATTTATTAGCATAATTCAGCATCATTTCAGAAATATCTTCTTTCTGAAGCAAGACCATCTGAAAATCTCTTAGGGAATTCTTCTCTGTGAAAGAATATTAATGTGAAGGAAAGAAGTTTGTTATATAATGTTGTTATTTTTTATTCTAGATTTAATATAATTTACATGCTGATTTCACAGCAATGGATATATCATATGAATCTGCCTTTTATCCATTTTCTGTTTCTTTCCTGAACTGCATTTTGTCCTTGTAATCTCAGATGGGCTGGAACAGCTGGCTCACATGTTAAGAATAAGCTGAAGGAGTTTTTCAGCCTGAATGGTAGATCTTTATACTGGAAAATTATTTCTTTACCCTTGAATGTCAGGAATTTTTTGTATGCTTATATTCATATGGAAATATGCTTCTTTCAGCTCTGTTGATGCAAGACAGCACCCTCTGTAGTGTCTGTGACTTCTTGAAGTGTGAATACCCCATGAATACTTTTAGGGACTCTGTAGATATTTAAACTCCTCAAGTCTGAAATGGTCGCAGTCTTCTCATTTTTAATCAAGAAGAAAGCATTTACATTTTCTTACTGATTTTCTTACAGTGAATGCTCATAATTCCATGAAAAGCAAGGATTTGGATGATCTGTGTAGAAGAATTGTAGTGAAAGAAAATGTGTTTATGTTAGAGGAGCAGAGGGTATTCAGGCTAAAAGAATGTGCCTATCATTATTTATGTGTTCTAGTTACAGCTGTTACCAAGGTCTTAGGAGATTTCATAATACATTCACTAGTCCTTTGAGAACTAATCTCATCCCAGAAAAAGCGATTTTGGCAATATGCAACCTATCATGTTGAGATAGTGAAAGCAGAATTAAGTGGTAGGCCTGTCATTACTTGTAATTGAGTTTGTCTTTAAAAAGCGCACTTGGAAATCAACAGCGAGTACCTTCCTCCTGATGTATTTATTTCATTCATCTTGCCATCATTAATGACAGACAAGCAAACATTAGAGAATTACTGGTGAAAGCTGTTTTCTTTATGAATGTTCGGGGGACAGCAAAGCTTTCATGGGGTAAATGTGAATACACTCTGTGGAAAAAAAAGATCAGCACTTGGGAATGGGAATTGATGGATAAGAGGCTGATGACCATGGAATCCACCAAAGGCGTATTATGAACTAACTCTGTAAATAAATAAACTCTGTAGTGTGTGTTTCTGGAGGAGGAAGTACTTTACCATCATCATGCCTTAACAGATTAAAATTGTCTATTTTCCAAATAACATAAATGAATGAGAAATAAATTGCTTTTCTACAAGAAAGCTAGGCACAGACCAAAGAGCTAAAACAAAAAAAAAAAGAGGGGAAAACATTTTCAAAATTTATTACTAAATTTTTGATAACAAGAGAGGTTTGGGAAATTTTTCATCTGAAAAAAAACAACATATGAATCTTCTGAAAAAATAAGTGCTGCGTATCAGCAAGTGGGCTATTTTATTTGATATTCTGCTGATGAAGTCTAATGAAAAACCTCCTTCTAATCTCTTACAAAGATAAATTGAACTTTAAATTGTTAGGAGTATTGGGAATGTAAGCTTTATGATCGCAGAGTGCAAGAGTGTGGGAGGCAGGTATGGGCACATCTTTCAGGAAGACCTCTTGTTCTGAGAAAAGGACCAAAAGGAAAAAAGAGATTTATTTCCATCAACTTATACTTCGTATGCTCTTGTCTGGAAGATCAAATCCTAGTAAGTCCCAAATCATTTTTTTTCGGTCTAAAAAACATTGCTACTTATTTTCATCATTTTTCAATTAAAAATAATTAATGCTCTAGACTAGAAGTTGTGTTTTTATGGAAACAGTTAATGTTGCCTTCCAGCAGAAAGCCTCTGCGTCAACTAGCTTTCACAGAAAATATTTTGGAATATCTGCAAAATGGTTGGAGTTTTGATTAAGAGATCTAGCAGATGAAAAAAAAGTAAAATATACACCTAATAGAAAAGAGCATGCATGTTAATTTTCTTCCAGTTCACAAAGGAACAACTTTCTTGTCTAGAACAGGCTTTTAAATTTGAATATCAGTTTAACATTAGGTTACTGTGCTTCCTGCGTCTCTCTTCTACATCTCCAGTAGTGTTTCTACAAATAGTGTTACAGATGGAAATGTGTTAGAAAATATCTGAACCTGGAGAATAAACATCTTGCAAAATTATTACCTGTTGGTTATAGCATTAAATGATGCCATGATGAAAGGATGAGGAAACATAAACAAGTATTTTTAAAGATGTTGTACTTATTTAACTTATACAATTCCTTTTTTTAATGTTGAACATAAATTTCTCTCTTACACTCCAAAGCTGCTTTTATCAAGTATTTTCAGTGAGAAAGATGGATGATTTCTAAGGCTTTCTGGAAGCTGTCACTGCTTCTACAGGTGTCTGATTTGTAAGCGGAAGCTTTCTGAGGGTCGAAGAGGAGATACATGTTTTCTGTTGTGCAAAAACACATCAAGAAATTCATGTGTTATACTCGTTTAATTAAAGGTAGTATTAAGACTTATTTAAATTTTATTCATCTTTTTTTAAAGTTGTCCAGACCCAAATAGGTTTAGTCAGAGGTTTATACAAAAACTGGGGTTGATAAGATTACAAAAACAGCTTTTATGTATCATTTTTTTTCCATGAGGAAATATAAGATATCATCCTACAAGAAATATGTCTAGGCCACATTTTGTTTGACAAAAATACAGCTAACCAAGTTATACTGTGTTTATGTTGATGATAAAGTGAAACTAGATTTAATACAGCTATAATAAACTAACTCAGCTGAACATGTACCATTTTGTCTCTTTTGTGGAAGGCCACACACAGTGGTTTCTTTCAGCTTTGAGAATCCAGCAAATTAACCACTGATATTCGTGAATTATTGCAAATATTTATTCTTTCAGTGTTTCAGAAAATGTCATCAGGAATTATCTAATTTCTGTTAGTATCATAATATTAATTATACATGCTATTAATTACATTTTAAAGTTTGTGGAACAAATCAAATATCAGCAAATATCTTGTTATTTTGCTTCTTCTTACTTAAGCAATCATTTCATATAAAGTATGTTTCAGTTTTTTACATCTACAGATAACCTTCTTAAATGATCAGAGGTTTTTCTGCTGAATATAGAGATGAGAATTTATATTCTCAACAGCCATATGAAACTGCCTGTCTCTGTTCTACATACCTGTCACTGAAATATGATTGTTTTAGAGGATCAGCATTCCTCTTCCATAGTAGTTTACATCCTAAATAGTATTTTTAACTGAAACATATTATCAAGCCTCAGAAAATATGATAAACATATGGTTCTATTATGCGTCATCTTTTACAGAATTCTTTCAGCATGTTAATATTCTGAGCAGCAGAGTTTTGAGATGGAGACATCTCTGAAATAAATGTCCTGTTCCTTTTAAAATTTGATGAACTCTATCAAACCATGTTTTTTAAATGTCTGTGAATGCAATTTCCTTATATGTTTCATAACACTGAACTGAGAAGGAAATTATATTTTCTCATGATATACTTGATATTTTTTCATGCTATTTTATTTGTTTATTAAAATTACTTCTCACCAAATGAATTCAGTGTTTCACTGAGACGTATTTCTATACATACTAAGTGTGTTTCCTATTAACATCAGAAGACCAGCTTATATGTACTGAGACTAGTATGAAATGTTCAAAATAGATGAAATATGACAAATATTCAAAACTCGTATATCAGGCATTACTGGATTAGTGTTGTTATTAAATTCTGGAATATAAAAGGGGAATTATGCAGACTTGGGTCAGATCTTTACCCATTATAAATTGAATTTTCTTTAGCTGTAGATACTTATGGGCATTTTCTGATTGTCTGCTAACTGTATACAAATACTATACTCTGCTAACTGTATACAAATACTATACTATATAAATATATCTACTATAGAATCGTTGTAGAATCATTCCACATACTTTAAAAGCTTGTAGAAATATTCGTATGAGTATGTAACAAATGATACCATTAATATAGGAAATAATTACTTTTTTTTTTTTTTTTCACTGCAGGTAAAGTGTGATCAGTATTGGCCAAGCAGAGGCACAGAAACTTATGGTCTAATCCAAGTGACCCTCTTAGACACTGTTGAATTGGCGACATATTGCGTTCGTACATTTGCACTTTACAAAGTATGTCATTTCTGTCTTTTTACCCTCTTTCCTGTTCCTTTCTTCCTTTCTTCCTCTTTCCTTTCTTCCTTTCCTTTTTCTTTCTTTTTTTTTTTCTCCTTTTTCTCTCTCTCTTTTTATTTTCAACACAAATCTGTTTTTATGAAATCAGGTCTATTGGGGATTTATTTAAATCTTGATCCTGCTGGCAGTGCTGAAGAATTAAATAGTTCTTCTGCTATCAGAATGTATTTTTAAAAATGAAAAATTAGCTGAGGCACCGGCACTTGTTGTACTGCATTACTGTGCAGTATAGCTAAAATCTTTATGTTGTTTGAGCCATAAAACCTGCAATTTAGAATATAACAGATATTTCCCCTTAGTCAGAGCTGAGTGCTGAGTTTCTCTGTAGTTCTGGTGTGATTTAAGTGTTCTTTCCTGGCTGTTTAGTCATCTCATTCAAAAGTGTTAACATTACACCAAATCGTCCTTTTTTCATGAAGTTGTTCTATTTCACAGAATGGTTCAAGTGAGAAAAGGGAAGTGAGGCAATTCCAGTTCACTGCCTGGCCTGACCACGGTGTTCCCGAACACCCTACACCATTCTTAGCTTTCCTGCGACGAGTCAAAACCTGTAATCCGCCTGATGCTGGACCCATGGTTGTACATTGCAGGTAGGCCCAGGGTTTCTATCAAAGCATCTAAAATTATTTTATGTCAATGTTACCTAACATCAAAAAAATGGTCTTCCTTTGGAGTTACTGCTGTAATAAGGTTTCACAGTGGTTTTACCATTGAAAAATCTTTATGTCTCTGGCTTTTGAGTAAGTCAGAAAGGTAGGTGGTTGCTAAAGGTCTGCAAGGAGAGAGGATGACACTGGCCTGTGGGAAGCATATACAATTATCTATGGCAATCAGAAGCTTACCTGAAAAAGAAATCTGTCTTATGAGCTTGCACGTGGAATAAAGTGTGTTTTGAGTGATAAAATGTCTTTGAAATATTTTATAATGTGCATTAAAGTAAAAAGCATGAAATTTAAGAAAGATAAATGGCGACTTTTATTGGCAGGTAAAAATGTAGGTAGAAACATCAATCCATATCCAAGGTTAAACCCTAAAGTTTAGGACTTTGAAAAGGCGGAACCGTGAAGGGAACAGCATGAGCTCCATTCCAGAGAAATATGTGCTTCATAATGCATCCAGCAAACCTCCCTGGGCATCCAAAGAAGTGATAAGTCCTGTAGAGGACAACTGCACTTCCTTTAATAATTAAGCTTCTGAGAATGAGAAAGTAATGAGGAAAAGATGAGAATTTTTTGAAAGTCCTGGAGTAAACCTTTGGGAGAGAGAACCTTAAAACCCAGCTAATAATAATAACAGCACCAGGATGTATCCGCCTATTATGACAAAAATGGGTGAGATGCCTCCCAGACTCCCTTTCTTGCAGAACTGTGTTGCAAATTTTGCATAGCCTTCTGAGCTGCCCCCTTCAACGTTCTAAGACTACTGGTTTTTGTGGCGTTCATTTTGGGATACTTTTCCAATAAGTCTAAGGGCTTTTCCATGTTCACTGATGCTACATATGCTAAACATGTTTGAAAAAGAGTCTTGTTTTTATCAGTCACTAATTGAGGAATAAGAACTGTGAGAATTGCAGTATAAGAATCCCCCTCCTCCTCAGTTTTGTACAGCCAAAGGAGCAAGTTATGTAAACATTTCTAAGGTGATAAAAGGAAGCTCCTGTAAATAAGACAGGTAAATCAATGGGAAAATAAAATAAGCAGGAGTTAAATGCTGAAAGGCACAGACTGTTCAGAAGAGATTATAAAACAGAGTGGATAGATGTTTAATGCATATTGAAGTGACAGGGTTAGGCAAATGCAATAATTATAAGTAATAAAATAGGTGCAGTTCGGCAGTTTGTTATATGGACCTGGATCTTCCTGGAGCTCTAGTTATGGGTTCTTAGAAATATTTCATTGTCTTTTAATACTGGCAGTATATAATGCTATAATTTACTCAGCTTGATACACACAGAGCATAGCTCCAAAGACCAAACAAAGATGTTATGCCTAAAATCAAAATAAAAATTAATCAGAGAAGTGAATCCTACCATTCTGGGAAGGCTGATAAGTTGATATAATTACCTTAATTCTCTCAAAACAAAAATAAACAAATTAAAATAATTGTTAAGAGATACAAGGGAATGAGAATGAGAAAGTAATGAGGAAAAGATGAGAATTTTTTGAAAGTCCTGGAGTAAACCTTTGGGAGAGAGAACCTTAAAACCCAGCTGATAAGTTGGCTGATAAGTTGGTATAAGGCTGATAAGTTGGTATAATTACCTTAATTCTCTCAAAACAAAAATAAACAAATTAAATTAATTGTTAAGAGATGCAAGGGAAGTCACTGGGAAAGATGAAATAAAATAAAAACTCATTGTTACTCAGTGATATAGGTGGTGTGCAAGGTCATGCTGTTCTCTTTGTCATTGGTTCTGCATGCAATTTCAGTGAAAATAGTAATTAGGTTTAGTTAGTGTGATTCTGTGCTTCTTAAGATATTTCTTCTTCCATTTTCATATTTTTTTTTGTCTTTATCTTATAGCATGTATAACCTGATAGTAAATTTGTCGAAGCTCATTGCTTTATACATGGCTTTTTGAGATGTTAGGAATTCAGGCATTTCATCAATTCTTCCATTAAAATGAGCCTTCCACATATTCCAGTATCCCAGCCAACCTTTTAAATCCCATTCTCATCAATTTCTCTATGAGAAGAAGAAATAGTAAAGCCAATTTACTTACAAATTTGCATCATAATTCTGAACTCCTTTAAAAATTTTGCTGTGGTAGGACATGTAGCAGCCAGTGTTGCAGTGAGTCCAAAGTTTACAAATGTGCTTGTTAACTTGCCAGTATTAAGGCGCTGCTGATCGTTTAACTAACAGACCAACAGGAATCACTGGCTAAAGCCTTTCTTACGGTGATAGTGTTAATGAGAGTGTCTCCTTTCAGCTTTTGTTTTTCAGACATATTATAGGAACATAGCATTTTGTGATCCGTACTCTTTTGTCTTTTTGGATCTGACATTGCAAAATCATTTTAAAAAATAAAAGCTAGAAGAGGGACATTGGCAGAGCATCAGCACAGTTTTTTTTTTTTTTTTTTTTCTGTGCTAATAGATACTCATTCATTCAGATGCATGAAAAACAATCCCTTTTGATACAGGAAGTGCCCAAACATTTCAGTTCAAGCTGAGCAAAATTTTCATCTTGTGCTTAAATTTAAACAATAAGCAAATATTGCATAGGATCCTTTTTCTCTTTCTTTTTCCTTTTCTCTTTCTTTTTCCTTTTCTCTTTCTTTTTCCTTTTTCTTTTTCTTTTTCTCTTTCCTTTTCCTTTTCCTTTTCCTTTTCCTTTTCCTTTTCCTTTTCCTTTTCCTTTTCCTTTTCCTTTTCCTTTTCCTTTTCCTTTTCCTTTTCCTTTTCCTTTTCCTTTTCCTTTTTCTTTTTCTTTTTCTTTTCCTTTTCCTTTTCCTTTTCCTTTTCCTTTTCCTTTTCCTTTTCCTTTTCCTTTTCCTTTTCCTTTTCCTTTTTCTTTTTCTTTTTCTTTTCCTTTTCCTTTTCCTTTTCCTTTTCCTCTCTGAACTACTTTTTATTACCTGGCGTTCTCTAATTAGGTTCTGTTTCTGTCCCTCAGTTTTACAGCTCTGTCCTGCAGATCTTGACTCACACTGCAATTGCTATTGTTTGCCATTTGGCTGAACTAGATGCCATAGTTCCAACAATGTCTCTGCAATTCCACCTTTTATTTTCTTTCCTCTGCATGAAATTTTCAGAATGAAATGTGCTCCTAAGTATCTTATCAGTTTTCTGAAAAACATTTGTCGTTCTAGAAAGACACATTCTTGTGCCATTTTTTGTCATTCATTGACTTTCACTGATTTCCACGTCTTCCAGTAGTCACTCTTCCCTGCTGCTCTTGACAAACCTAAACCTCTCAGTTTTCGTCTCTACCTTTCCATCTCTGCAGCCATTTAAACAGCCCTATTTTCCTTTTCCTTTTTTTTTCTTCCCCTCTTCTTCCGAGGTCTTGTTTATCAAAGTCTCCTGTTTTGTTTTCAGGTTTCCCCCCTCATCTTTTTATTAAAATTTATCTACCTACCATCATTCAAATATTAAAAATATTCCAAACTTCCTCCATCAGAGCAAGTCAATATAGCACAAAGCCAAATCTTGTATCCTTTGTCCTTGCCAAGAAGTGCTTTTCCCACTGTCCCACTGACAGAAACAGAAGGAATAATCCAAGTTTACTAGATATTAGGAATGCCAGATACACAGGTAAACACAAGACATTTGTGACAGGACTAATACCTTCCTTTATATTTCCTTCAGTACCTAACAAACTGCTAAAGCTCAGGAAATCATAATAAAGACATGTTGTAGAAGTATAAATATAGAGGTTTTCACCTTTCAAAATACATTTGGTAAAAATAAATAGTAGCTATGAAAAAGCTGTTGAAGAATTTTCCTACAGAGTTTTTAGTGCAGAATAAATGAAAATAAAAGCTATTGGGCAACTAAAAACCGAGAAGACTTATTTTTCCATGAAATATCTGAATTTAAGTCAGAGTTTCTTACTGCTCAACAGCTGCGCTTCTTTTCACTTTTGATTCGGGCTGATCCCTGGTAAAAGCAGCCTGCCTGAATAAAGAATGAATAGCTGACCTACGTATCTGGGCCTATTAGGCCACGTTTTGACCCTGGGAGAGTAAAATACAATATTTATTCTCTTTTTAAAGGTGGGTTTTGTAAGTGGAATTTGTAAGTGGAAGTTTTTTTTTCTGACCTTTGCCTTACCCTGTTCTTCATATGCACTTTAATATTGACCTACAGTTATATTTCAATTCACCTCCTCTTTATTTTAAGAGAATAACAATTTTTTCTGGGTTTTTCGAGGTTTTGAAGGTATATATATATATATATATACATTCTGTAGTTGAAGATGTGGTTCAAGAGTATGAGCCAAGATCTATCTGAATCAAAGCCTCAGTGCCAGATAAGCTATTTTAATATCCTATTCCTAGGAAATACTAGCTTTATGTCTGAGTGGTTTACATAATATTTTACCTAATTATTGTAAAAACTGTGGTGAAGATAGATGACAGCTGAAGATGCACACTGAAGATATTTGAATGCATTTTCTTTATAGAGCCCTGCCCAGTAAAAAGTCTTAAATTATGAATTTACCCATGAATCACAGAATCACAGAATAACAGACCAGTTGAGGTTGGGAGGAACCTCTAGAGATCATCTAGTCCAAACTAGCAGGGACACCCAGAGCACGGGGCATACAAAATAAGAATCATCACGCAAAATTACCTGATTTAACAGGACATGTGTTGATAAATGGAAGTCTACCAAATCAAAGTGCAAATCTTGATGAGAAGTTTTGTGTAACCAGAGCAAAAGCAGGTGCAAAATATATGATTAGCATATATGATAACCTCATTAGTTATTTGTGATTGTTGTCCATGAAAGAGAGATCTTCACATGTCATTCACACATCCACATTTTGAAAATTAACCGTTTGGCCACCTGTGTAATGTTGAAATTGAACCTAATACAGGTGTCAAAAACATTTTTAAAAGTCATATGTAACAGTCAAGGCTTTTGCTTATGCAGAACAGGTAGTCATTTTTTGAGATAAGAAGATAATTAAAAGATAATTAAAACTACATCTTTTTAAAGGAGAATACACAGGTGATTGCTGAAAAGATTGGCTAGAAGCTCCCAAATTAACATCAGGGCCTTATCTAAATTCAGATTTCGTATTTAGTTATGCTGGTAGGACTACCTGCATGAAAAAAAAAGTCTGTAGTAGTAATATAAATGCATAATGCCACGGTGCTCTTCTTTCAAGGAAAATTCTATACTCTTTAATCTTCATGCACAGAGAGGAAAGATAATTAGGTAAAGTCCAGATCCGTCAAAAATTAAATTAGGCATAAACTGCAGTACTCTATGAGCCTTGCTTGAGCTGCATTCTGTCAAAACCAGCAGTACCATTATTTCAGTGTGAAATCTGGTCAGTGAAAATGGTAGAGAAAAGCAGCTAACTCAAAGGTAAGGCTGGACCCAGCAAGAACTAATAGAGCAAAAGATATCTGGCAATCCCATCTTGTTTGTAGATACCTTTTGTCATGTGTGCACAACTTTTGACGTGGCTCATTAGGAGTAAGTCTTCTGAAACTTCTTTCACTGGTGCTAGAAATACTTGGAGTGTGTAGATGCTTTTTCAGTTCAGATTGTTATGTTTTAAGCCCCTATCCTTTCCGTCCCTCTGTGCAGCAGTTCAGTAATACCAGAGCACAGCTGCCGTCTCCACATGACTTGCCTTAATTTGCAGAGCTGATCTAGAAAAAAAAAAAAAAAGATTTTCTTTAACTAAAAAGAAAAAAAAAGAAGAAATGCTTAAGCCCTAGGAATCTGCATCGGTGAGGCGGTAATGTGTGGTCTAATGATAGTGGAGAAAGCACCAGTTTTTGTTTGAAGTTGGATTAGTGCAGGCAAACAGGTGCTAATCAGATCACAATAAAATAGCACCGGAGGGTGTTTGGAGCTTCATACCACTGCTTTTTTTTAAAAAAAAAAACATCACAGAAACTTTAGTAGTTGCTTCAGCAACAGTACATAAAAGCTTTACATGCAACAATATCTCTTTTTCTTTTTAGTATCAGCATCATAGGGCATATCCTTAAGACACTGTGTGAAGTTTTGGTGTTTACTGATAATGCTGGTATCACAAAAATAAATACCTGGATTGCTTGGAAAACTGCAAGGGACTTTTTTAAGTAACTCTCTGCCTTAATGTTTTAACTCAACCAATTAGAGCAGTTTAATTTTCAAAAATCAGTAAAATGCAATATGCTCTTGTATACTACCCAATTTTGTTCAAGGTCACAATTTTTCCCAAAATGAGATTCACAGATTGTTCTACTTCACCTCTCTGTCTTTTTAACCTCACTACTGTTACTGCCAACTGAGTGTTCAATTTATAATCATGGTGAAAAGCAGGTTTCTGATGTGCTTACCCTTCTTCATGGTTGGGGGGAAATATTTACCCACCCCCCATGTATTCATAAATCTCTCAAAGAAGATTGAAAAATGATAAAAGGACAGCTCAGGATACTACCTCATTCCCCTGGATATCTTAAGGCTCTGAAGAGAAGAAGGCAGTAAAAGTATGTGTTACAAGTATTGCAAGTATTTAATACCCCAAATATTCTAAACTTTTTGTCCTTCCCCCTCACTTCTTCTTCTAGCAGCCATTGGGATAGTACTACATGTTAGACAGTATTAGGTGAAATCTATATTCTAAGAAACACACCGTATTCCTCCTCTAGCTTTTAGCTATAAGTCACATTATATCTTAGGAAGACAGTTGTTTTTGTTTTTTTCTCACAGTCTTAGTTCACACATAAAAAGCTGTTTGTTGATTGCCTTCTTAGAGAAGTGTATTAGGTAGGCAGGTCCCAGTTCAATTCGTAGTGAATGTAATTGTAACATAAGTTATTTTTCCCTTAATATAACTACTAAGCTGTCAGTTTATGCCCATATTTTTCGTTTTGTTCCATTTGCCTTGACAGTCTCAGTTACTGTGATAAAGCTGTGATCCTGACAAGTACAGAATATTTCGGAGGAACTTAATTTGCCTGTATACCTTGTCCTAAGTGAGTTCTTGGTTCAAAAATTCACAGATTTCAGACATGGCCCAAACTGATGCTTTTTCTTCAATATAAATAGTCTGAATCTTAACAACTATGATCCCTAATATGGATACCTTGATAAATACAAAAAAAATACAAATGTGAGTAAGATACTCTTTCTTAGGCATGATCCAGAAGTACTTCCTGAGAAAAGAAACACCAGCAAACTGAAGCTGATCCATTTTCAATTTTCAATTTAAGTTAAAAATCAGATCTGCCCAAGAAAATTAGCCTTATGTGAAAACTAAGTTATATCTTTCCTGTGCACAGGAGGTGCTCCAGTTGTTTAAAAGCATGAACATTTAATGAGTGTAATGGAATCATTGCAGAAATTCAGAAGCATACAAATAACTACTAAGACCAGTGTTTCTTCATGCAGGTCCAATGAAAAGTAACTATTTGTGGTTCTTCTGATTAAATTCAATCCTATGCTATAAAGTCATCTCTGCTTCACACTTAGTCTGTGGTGCAGGTTTTACACCGTCAGTGCTGTGATTCGGGGCTTAATTATCTTTTGAGATCCTGAACAAGATACTATGATAGTATAAAGCAAGATTTAGCTTCTGGTAAAAGAAATAATTTTCTAAATCTGTGAAGCAACAAAGTGATTACTAGTTGTTGACTGGACCAGAGATCTCTCTAGATCACCATGTCCCCAGTCACGGTGAATGACAGAACTTTCAGAGGGAAGTACAAAAACTGCAATAACAGACAATATTTCAGTAAAATTTCCTCCTAGCAGCAAATGGCTGGTGCCTAATTTAGGCCCGCTTTGTGGTGATTTCTATCAATAATGATTGTATACACACTTTGAAGAACAAACCTGAAATCTCTGGTCTCTGCTTTTTTCTCCTTATCTTAGTATTATCCTCTCACAAGTAGTTTGACATGTTGTCTTAAAAGATATTTATTTATTTCTACTTTAAAGGCCTCTCTTTGCATTTCACTAAATGCTACATTATTGTCATTGGGTAAATGGAGAGAGACATACTTCCGTGCTGTTTCTTGTTTATATACATATGTCATTTAACCCTCGTGTTTATCCTTTGACTGAAACACACTATTCTAACCTCCTACACTTCTTGTTCAGAAGGCAAAGACAGACCCTTCACATCTCTAGTCATTTCTGCTGCCCGTCCCAACAGCACTCCCTTTATGCTGCACCCTTTTTTTTCTGTAGCCTCAGTTAGAGTAGTTATTCCTTAGCATTTTTATCTTATTTTATTTTTACAAAACAGAAAAAATCTTTCCCAAAATAAATCAGCTTTTCCTGCTTTCTCACTAAGTTATCCCATGGAGGCACAGAGCTTAAACCTTGATTTCAGATGATGTATGGTTTCCATTGAGTAGCTGTTCTGGAGACTGATGACCTTATGCTCAATGAAATAACCTGCCCCTTATTAAAATGTAGTAATTTGTATAAGATTCTTTGAACTGAAGCAATGCCTTTTCCATGTGTTATCTCAAATTACAAATATACTGGTGCTGATAATTATTTCCATACATATATTATCATGTCCTACAAGGCCTGTAATTTCCTTTGACCTAAGCTGTAGTTTGATACATTATTTGATCAGTGCTCTCAGTGAGTCATTTTATCCTTATGTATTTAGTTAATTGGTTATTTTTTTCCCCGCCCATGTTTATATATAATATACTCTATAAAGGAAAAGGAATTCTGACTACTTGCAGCTGAGTCTGGTAAAAGAGCAATTAGGTTCTATTAGAGCCAGCAGCTGTCCATAATGAATTCTGAATTAAAATTACTAGTGAAGAAAAGAATCTAGCCATCTGCAGGAAATGTGAAAATATTTTTATAACCCAATAGCTGAATTCTGGACAAGGGGTATCTCTGAGATTTCCCAGCTGTACCTACAGTATATTCAGGAATATCCATGAACACACAGTGCACTGGAACACATTGCATCGACTTGGCTGCACGACATTTTTGGCTACATTTGAACAGGCTGTATTTTGATCTAAAGTAATCAGCATGAAAGCCTCTTTTTAAATGATTTTCCTGTGTCTCTGGAAGTAAAATGGAGCTTTAAAAATAGTTCTGTTATCTTTCTGTGGAGGCTTTCCAATCAGTATTCTATTGCCCTGAACATTTATCTCTCGCCATTTTTCATACTTTCATAAAATTACTGCATGGTCTCATCATTTATTATCAGATTTTGTCAATGACTTCTCTTTCAAGTAAATCCTGCATTGTGGTGCTTGAATTTTCCTGTCACCTCTTTTTTAAAAATAGTTTTAAATTATTACAAAAAAAAAACCCTCAATTCTACCCAAGCTCATTTTACTGTTTTGAAAGTACCATTCCAAAATGCCCAGGATTTTAGTTGTAACTTACTTGCTCACTTTATTAGCTCATAAAGGTCAAAAACTTACAAAGTAAGAGCGAAGATTAGAGGCCACCCTCTAAATCGCAAACCATGATAAAGAAATGTTAAATACATAGTCATATTAACCTTTCACAAACAGATTTTGTTTGGTGCAACACAAAATTCACGTTGGTATCGAGACAACTGACATTAAAGAAACAAAACTGTACCACCCTCCTTCTTTTGATGGATTATTGATGGAAAAAATGGAAATAATATTGAAAATCATGTTTATTCATTTCAGTAGTTGGGCTAAAGAAATATGTAAGCCTAGCAACAGCCTCTGTGTGAACTCATTGAGGAGTTGAGGAGTTTATGATTGAAGAGTTCATCATTCATGAAGATTCATTGTTTTGCATGCTCTCTCTCTGTTTTCAATTGTGTAACATCTCACAACATCATTGTAATATTCCTTTTATTCCTTTTTTTTTTTTTTTCTGTTTAAGTCAAGTTTAGGTAGCAAAATCACCTTTTTTATATCCTCTGAAGCACTGCTCTGATTTCTATCCATGTCAGTTCAGTGTTCTTCAATACATCAGTCATTTGTCCCATTTTCTATAAATAAGGAAGAGACATCCTGAAATGGAAATCGAGAACAGTAGGATTACTAACACAGTTCAGTCAGCTTCAAGACTGAGAACAAATTTTTGATTCTCCCCAACTTTTCAATATAGAAAAAAAAAATCATTTAGTGATTTGAATTGTGATGGGTGCTGAAGAACAGACAAAACAGCTCATGGAGACCTAGATCCATGTAGGCTTTTCATCTTTGTGTTTACATGTTAAAGTACTGTTATGATGACCATCAGAGACTTGATGACTGTTTTTCTCTCAATCCAAAAGCCAAGCAAAAGGCTATTAAGAGGAAACAATTGTAGACCACATGGATATATGAACATATTGAAGCAGGGAAGTATCCAGAAGGACTCTGGTGCTCTGAAGCACCACAATGTTCATCTAGAAGTTTCAAGCTCATCCCATTGACCAGGATTTCAGAATACATCCCCTTCAGAAAGAAGGGACATTGACCCCATTAAAGCATTCCACTCTGAAACTAATAGAAATCTGAAATGCAAAAAAAAAAAAAAAAAGAAAGGCTGTAATTGTTAGCAGAAAGCAGCATAATTTCTGCTCACAGACTTCTTCTCATGCTGTAATCTTCACTTTTATTTATTACTGATTGGATCACAGTGTACTTCCTCTCATAAATTACTGATAAGCCTAATTTTCTTGTATTTACTACAGATGTTCATGTATAGACTTGTTTTTAGTCAAAAGTAACAAGTCACACTGAGATGTGTTTTCAAAATTAGCTTCAAAACATCTTCTAAACTCAATTTTAGTAGATCTTATATCTTTCATTCTTTAATGGAATGCATAATCATATGAAGATTTCACAAATATATCATGCACTACAGCAAATGTAAAATGTACCACAAAATTGACCAAATCTCACAGAGGAAATATCTTGAATATAGTTATTCTTTCATGGTAAATGGAGGGTGTAGTACACTCAATATTGTACTTAGAGGAGTAGGAAAATAAGAGGTCTGTGCAGATAAATTAGTACAAAGAAATACAGTTTATTCTAGTTTTTTTATATTTTTGAGTAATTGACAGAATCAAATGATGTATTTTACAGTAGAATGTATATGTAAAAATCCTCTATGAAACCAAGATTAATTAAATACTGCTATATAAAATCAATGATAAACTCCAAAAGAAAACAAAAATGAGAAAAAGAGGTGGTATCAAGTATGGTCAATGAACTTTTCAGTTCTTATTCTATATGATTTCTGCTGTATGCCCTCTTGCAAGCAGAACAATAAGAGGTCTTTTTCACCTATGATTTGAGCAAGATGTGGGCAAAAGCATTCTCTGATGTTCTGTTTCTTTCAAGGAGGATAACAGAAGGATCAAAAATATTGTTCTCTCTGTTCAATGACGGAGCTGTTACAGTAGTTATTACCTAGTGTTAGCTGCCTGAGAGCTTAGACATGTTCATGGGGAGGAATAGGTCCAGATAACCTGATTTGTAGATGGTGGCAATGGGGAAATTGGCTTTCTGTGGGTGCTTGGTAGCATAACACCTAATACAGGGAATGACATTAGCTTCTCACCCAGGCCAGGTCAAAATGCCAACAAAGTCTAACATAATAAACTACTTATTAATCATCTAATATCTTTTGCTTGCATGGTACAAGATCATATATCTTTCTCCAGTGTTAATATGTAAATTATCTGTGATATTAGTCATCCATTAGCTAGTGGAGTTACTTTTTGCGTTATGCCCTTCCTTAGCTTCATTCCTATAGTGCTTTGGAGTGTTATAGGAGTATTTCTGTAATTCTATATAGTTCTGGCTCATGACAGACCTGAATATGTGTAGTGCGATAAGATGATTTGAATTGTTGGAATGGGAAGGCCTCATGTGAAATGACACTTAAAAGTCTTTTATAATGCTGAACATTCCTTATACTAGGTGTCTGCTTTGTAGGAAACCTGAGCATTTACAATTGTTTTAATGAACAATTATTCTCTGTACTTGGATATTAGCGAAATCATTACAAGTTTGATTCTGTAAGATTCAGCATTTAAGATTTTGTTGATTTGTGTGAGTTCGTGATAAAATCTGTTAAGACAGCTTCTTTTCCCTGATCTCTCCAGAGCTGAGCCCAAAATTGGATGAGGAACAGATTTACTTACTGAACATTATTAAAATTCTGCAATCTCATGCTACAAAAATATGTGCTTAAATCTGTGGCAATTAGGCTTGAAGAGCATAGGAAAGTGGTGGACCTCTGAGAAATATAAACTGAAAGGAAAATCTTCATAAAGCTCAGTGATGAAAGATGAGCACAAGGTTGACTTTTGATTTGAGAACCCCTGTACTTTGGCCAGCTGTCTGTGAAGACTCTGGCAATCTCTGCACCGAGGTTTATTCATCCGTAATAAAATCTGTATCTGTTTTGTGTTTTCTTTTTCCTCCCTTGTTCAATTTAAGAAAGCTTATAGGCCTTCAGTGACAAATAGGGTACCTCTGTGTATAAGTGATGAAAACATCATGGCTAAGGTTTTATTTGTTTGTTTGATTTTGGCAGTAATTATATTTATCTAAAGCTTTTTGCATGGGTATTTTTCTTAAAAGTATTATTTGGCAATGGTGAACCATAATACCTAAAAATGTGTCATACGGTACTATACCATAATCACACTGAGGAAAAAAAAACAGCAACAACAACAACAACAACAAAAAAAAAAAACCCAGGAAATCAGTGCGTACTTTCAACCCATTTCTAAAAGGTCTCCAACATGCAGACACTAGAATTCTTGAAGCTATTTAATATTTCTTCTAGAATGAAATTTTCTTCTTGGCACAAAGACTTTATGCTACTTCAGTCCAATTTATGCCCTCAAAAGGGTATTTAATGATTTCATAGCTTTTGCGCTGTTTCCTAGAGAGTAGTGATTTTTAGCTGTGTCCTAATTTCTTAAAAGAGAAAAGTAATATGAATAGTGCCCTTGTCAGAATGACTACAGAATTTCTATAGAATTGATGCGTAATTAATCATATGAAGTCTCTCAATAAAATCCAGATTTTTTTAGCATATATCCTATATCAGTACGTACTTTCAGTTCATAAGTGCAAGTTTCATTCTGTCTGAAACTATAATAGTCAATCAACTTTTTCCCTTGATGTTAGTCAAAAATGTTCTAAATGATTTTTGGTCCATATTTTACTGTCTTTGCTTTGAATTAAATGATCTGTGAAAACTGGCAATTACACTACCTTCCTTTGCCAGATCATTGAAGTATCAGTAAAGGGTCATCATTTAAACAGCTACAAATTAATCACAAAATCCAACCTTTAACACATCCATACAGTGATTGTAATGTGGAATGGCCCTCTGATGCCTCTTAATTTTTCTGTCTGTGAATCGTAACTGTATCGCATCACAGGATATTAAGCATGTTTCAGCTCATGGGATGGACCTAACCATGTTTTTAGAAACTGAAAACAAATGTCATAATGGAATAAATGATAATATTTGAACCAGTAACAATTTTCTAAAGGCTTGCATAGGGTTTCAGCCTGTAAACATAACAGTATCTCTAACTGAAATGCTAGAATTAAAAAAAAAAAAAGAAAGAAAAAGATAACAGGGCAAGACAGCGATAACAACTGTAGATTTAATTTGTGAACTGAGACAGATTGACCGTATTATCATTTCTAACAAAAGCAGATAGGAATAGTCTCTGCAAGTAGAACATGAGTCTGAACACTCAATGCAGTGAGACACATTCCTGATTGACTCCAACAGGCGCTTGTTTCATGGAGCGCTGCTTAGAGCTGAGCCCATGAATTTGACACTAGTATGTTTGCAGGCAGAGGGAATTGCCTTCTTCTTCACCTGCTTTGGTATCTCTGGGTAATATACATTTTTTGAATTCCAGTTGCCTGAGCTTCCTTGTGGTATTTTCACACTGTATTTTCAGTGACACAAGGAAAAAAACGCCTTTGCTTTTCGATGAATATAGCAAAGAATAGATAAGGCAGAGATCGTTTATCCATTGTGTAGTTTCCATCATGTCTTTGGTTAAAGGCTGCTGGAATTATGAAAAACAAGTATGAACAGGATTCTATCATAACCACAGTGTGCAACTTAGTCCTTCAGGATCATAGAGAAGGTACTTGTGTTTCACCATTAGAATCTTATAGGTGAAATTCTGGTGAAATTCTGTCTGAGATTGGTGAATGATAGAAAGCAAGGACAAAAAAAAATGGTTGTCAGGGAAACTTTGTGAGTCAGCTAGCAAAACTCTTCTGGTAATTTATAATTTAAACCAAGCAGACAGCCCAAGAATCCCCTGTTCAGAAAATAGAGATTAATCCCTTAATCATTAAGTCACAGTAATATCACTTCTAGATAATTGTAGTACAGCTTGAATGTCAATTGCCTGTCATATTTCTAGTTATATGAAACCTTTTCATTGTATAGGCAGTGGCAAAGCCACAGGGGGTATGTTCTTTTTTGCAGAACTGCTGCTGAAATAAAAGTGATCCTTCCTTAAGCTATCAAGTTAAGCAACTGAATATAAAATATATGAGTATATGCAAGTCACAGTATTTGACCACATATTTTGACATATTTTGACCATTTGAACACATATTTTGACCACTGCACAAGAAAAATATGAAAGCCTGTGTAAAAGGTTTCAGTGAGAGAATTACGTTTTGCACGACTTCTTGTTAAAAGAGGATACTGACCTTTAGCACATTGCTTTTCTGTCATGCATAGAGTACAGCCAAAATACAGTTGTCCATCTCATCCATTACTTAAAAAAATAACAAACCTTTCAAACTTCTCTTTTTCTTGAACTTCCTTTTCCAGCTTTCTGGACTTGATTTTTTCTGTGTCCTGCATTTATTTCAGCAAGCTGATGTTTCTGTGGCATATCTGTAAGGATTTAAGCTGCTTGGCTTCCCAGTGGCCTCTGTACTACACTGAACTGTCTCTATGTGACAGCAGAAAATAAGACAAAACAATGGAATATTGTAGTTTCTTACTAGGGAATTATTTATTGTTGGAGTTCAGAGATGAATAGTAGAGGGGAATTGGAGTGCAGGAAGGAAGTTAGAACATTTGTAGATTTGGTTGCATCTGTAGTGTGAAATTGAAGAGACAAATCTGGTAGTTGCACAGCAGAGTTGGTTTGTTCTGAGCACATCGAGATAATAAAATGTTTTACTGGATAAAATGCTCCAAAGAGGATTTTGTCAGGAGTCCAATGGAGCCAAATACCTCTATGAAAACAATGGATCGGTCCCTTCCTCCTCATGATGACAATATCAATGTGTGTGATGTAGTGGTGAGACTTCACAACTTCTTCTGGTCCAAATAGAAAATAAAATCTGTACTACAGCATATCAGTAACTAATGCTGTCTAAGTTTGCTTATGCAAAAAAAAAAAATACAAATAATAATACAAGAGATGAGGAAGAGAAATGAAAAATATCCATTCATTCCAGTTGAAAGTGTTAGCTTTTAACTGGATTTGAATTTAACAGTAGTTATAGTCTGTAGGAAGCTTCAAAATTTTTATTTTTTATTCTGAAAAATGGCATATCCAGTTTTAAGCCCAATACCAGAACATCAATTCATCAATATGTGATAGTAAAGAGAACCATATTCTAAACTGTAAGAACATTTTCACTGTCAAATATTTTCTCACTTGGCCAGCACTTGCCTGGCTGATAAAAACTGCATGAACTTCAATAGGAAGAAATAAATATAGGTGTGTTGCTGAATATTGATACTGTCTTGCTGTCCTGATCCATGAAACTATTCCTTTTATAGAACAGTATGTAACTGTATATATCTTTAAAATTTGCACAGTGCTTTCTTTGTCATTTCTGCAATCAAAAGAGTGCAAGAAATGCTCTTAGAAGTTTTAAACTGAGGAGTGATTTATTAAAATGATGATTCATAAACTTTCTGGAAATTAGCACAAGTAAAGACTGTATGCTAAATTAGTAAAGAATGCTTTAAAAGTTTATGGAAACCAATCTAACATACTGATGTGTTCTATTTGTTATTTTTCTTTGCAATCCAAAAGAAAAATATCAGGAGTGAGACCAGTTTTGGAGATTTTCCCCA
The DNA here is from genome assembly GCF_000705375.1 of Tinamus guttatus. The sequence goes on along the minus strand of NW_010578971.1, from coordinate 67,113 downwards.
AGATTCTTGCCAACTATAAGATAATTCAGTTTCTGTGGAGTGCAGAGCATTTATTATAAAAGAGGGATGAATTCAAATTGAGCTAGGAGAGATATTGTTTCATTTGTTTTTTATTTTCTCCCTCTCCGACCACCATTTGAGCAACATCACTAACCAGTAAGTTTTCAAAAGCCCAGAATATTCTGGGAAATGCTGGAAAGTAGCATTTGTTGTAACGGACATGAGGTGATATAAGAAATATATATATAAAAACAGCTACATGTGCTCAAGTATTTGAAACAACTTTGTAGATTTTAGTCATATTTGTGGCTGCAAAAAGACAGACATCTGTTTGAAAATTTGAACTAACACGGATAATGCGTAAACATCTCCAGAAAGGAATTTCCAACAGAGATTTTAGGAAATTTGAATGTATTTAGGAGAAAAAAAAAGAACTCTCCCAATCATTGGAACATTTTCTAGTCTTGTGTATTCTCTAGTCTTTTTTAATATTCCTTTTGCAAATCCCTCTATAACCTGTTCTTTTATGAAAAATGCCATATATTGGATCATGTATGATTAAGAATAATAGCATCAAAGTAACTATTATATGTCTCTTTTCCCTCTTATGCATAACATTGTCCTCAGGAGTCATTAATGGTAGCCGATATATAAAAGCTCTTAGAGAGAAAGAGGATAATTAAAAATCCTCAAGTCTGGCACATTTTGACAGGAGGAATCATAAAAAGTAAACTGCTGTTAGTACACTCACTACTGGAATCACCTGCTTGCAGAGGTGGGAAGGAGAGGTTTCCTGGTCCTCAACAGGACAGACATGCATTTAGCGCCAAATGTCCAGCATCTGATTTGATCTAGAATCAGGGAAGAGATGCTACTTTAGCCCTGACTGAGGAATACTACTGACCCAGTCTTCACATAAATTCACTGTTGTCATGTCAAGCTCTGTCTTCAAGTATACTTAGTCCTTTTATCATCTGCCTTTTGAAGCAATCTGAACATCATGGTCCAAGTTCTGGACCTTCTAATTGTGCCTTACTTTGCTTCTAGAGATTCAAGGCAGAATCTTGAATATGGGGCTAGCTAAGGATTTTTCAGGCCTAAAACTAGTATAGCTACTTGCAGATTGTAATATTATGGCCTGACTGGGCAAAGGAGAGTAGGACACAGCAAACTGCATCAACTGAAACCTCACAGTTTGATCTAGAAGAAAGCTTGCCTTCAAAGCAGAATTTCTAACACTCATTTTGTATAGTGTTGTTGTCTGCTAATAAATTAATCTCAGTAAGAACAGGATAACAACAACAAAATTATGTCCAATGAATTACAGATAATGCTGAAAATAAAGCTGGAATTTTTAGCATATGCATTACCTCTGGTAATTTTCATTTTTCATCATGTGTTTTATTTCTTTCCCATTCAAGCTTGAGCCTGCTTAGATCTCTTACAAATGCATTCTTAACAAAGATCTCTTACAAATGCATTCTACATCCTCAGTTGTTGCTAAGAGGAGTTAAAGGAGATCACTTATTTCAAAGGCACTGGCCTCCTCTTTCATGGAAGCTGATGTTAATATTCAGAAAATGTGCTTTTCATAACAGTTATGAAACTTTAAAGTTTGAATGCCATAAAAAATAGGCACTCTGCATGACATATTCCTTCATGTTCGTCCTCCTGTGTTCTTTTCTTCTAAGCGCTGGGGTCGGCAGGACTGGCTGTTTCATCGTGATAGATGCCATGTTGGAGAGAATAAAACATGAAAAGACCGTAGATATTTATGGCCACGTAACTCTAATGAGAGCACAGAGGAATTACATGGTTCAAACTGAGGACCAATACATCTTTATCCATGATGCACTGCTGGAAGCAGTGACATGTGGAAATACCGAAGTGCCAGCCAGAAACCTGTATGCATATATTCAGAAGCTGACACAGATCGAAACGGGAGAGAATGTCACAGGAATGGAACTGGAATTTAAGGTACTGATATGTTATGCTGTGGTGGGCCAAGACCAAAGTGGGTAACGCTTCATGCTGCTATATCCTCCAGCATTTGTTTCCAGCAAGCAAAAGCTAGGTCACCTGGAGCATGAAACTATAAATTAAGAGAACAGTATTTTGTAAAATATTTGTTTCTGCTTTTAGTTAGTGTCCAGACCAGGACTGTTCAAAGTTAATATTTTAACCCTGTTGTTCCTTTACTTTTTGAAATTCATGTTTGTGTAACTGTTTGGTATTTAAATTTGCTCATAGGCATGAAAAAGAAATCATAAGTAATGTCATGAAATATATATTAAAAAAAGCATTTGAAATTGAAATAACTTGTTAGTGACTCAAGCAATGATCATCAAATTTGATAATGACATTTGTTTTTGTCATACCTGATCTTAATTCTTAATATTTATTTATCTTCAACAGCGTCTAGCTAGCTCTAAAGCTCACACTTCAAGATTCATCAGTGCCAATCTTCCCTGTAATAAATTCAAAAATCGCCTTGTCAATATTATGCCATATGAGTCTACAAGAGTTTGCTTGCAGCCAATCCGAGGAGTAGAAGGCTCTGATTACATAAACGCTAGTTTTATTGATGGATACAGGTACTAATGTTGATGTGTTCCCATGCTAACTGCTTTAGAAGTTTACATAACTATTTATGTGATTATAGGGAAAATAGTGAATTGTTTTGCTTATAATCTGGACAGTTTGTGTTTTGTTTTGCCTTTTAATGTTAATAATGACTCTAGATTTTCACGTATACCACACAGGAAAATTGTGTAGAGTGCAAGAGTCATACAGTCTTAAATAATAAAGTTGCACCTACCTTTACTTGAGAACTCTCAGTGTGTTTTTGCATGTTGAAGATTACTGAGATTTTAAATACATTCATACGTTCATACAACCTCCATCTTTTTACAACTATTCTGCTTAAAAAGATTCACAGAAATAACATACAGGAGGTGTACTGCCGGTGTCAAGGTGATAACCTATGATGCTCTTGCAGCACTGATTAAGAGCAGACTTAGCCCCCAAAAAGGATTTTATATGTATTTAAACCAGAACCTTCGTTATAGCATGGAGCAATATGCCCTTAGCTGGCTTAAGCACTTGCTACGAAAAGGCATGAAGGGAAAGTAGTGCACTTTTGCAAGGGCAGCTTAGGTGTGCTTGAATATGTGCATCTACAGAGCACTTTTTCTGAGCCTCCTAGCTGGAAATGATCTTCATTTGAAATAGCACCTACAAAGATATTTCTGTACGAACACTGTACAGTAGTCTCCATCTTCTTATAAAACTCCCTCTCCAGAAGATTTTCACAGTCTTGTGGTATGTGCCACAACTAAGATTTTAAGGCCTGAAAATGCGTCACAGTCCACTCCTGAACTTTCTTATTGGCTTACTTTTACTTGGAGGTATTAGGCAGTTGAAAAATAGTTAATAAAGATACTGCTTGTTGCTATAATTCCTGAACTTAATAGACAGTACCATATGTTTTTCTGCAAAATGAAGCAGCATAGCTAAATGTTTCTTAAGTGCTTTTTACAGCACACAAATTGAGTTATTAGTGTTGCATTAAAATAATAATAATAGTAATAATGATAAAAACATATATCACAATATTAACAGGGTAATTTCCATCACAAAGTTCTAAAAATAAAAAAATATATCGTTGAATAAACAATCATATTAGGTATTAATGTGCTTGTTATTAATAACATATAACTCTTCCTCTTGATAATATTTACTTATAAACAGACAATATGGCTATCAATTTACACTTTTGTTTAAAATATTTCTGTTTATTTAATTTTTCTTTCAATATAGACAGCAGAAGGCTTACATAGCTACACAGGGACCTTTGGCAGAAACAACTGAAGATTTCTGGAGAATGCTCTGGGAGCATAATTCTACCATTGTAGTCATGCTTACTAAGCTGCGAGAAATGGGCAGAGTATGTATTACTATAATATTTCCATAAAAATATTTATTATAATTAATGTTTTCTTATTAAAGTATTTCATCGTTATGGGATGTCTAAAGGTAAAGGTCAGAAACTAATTTCTGTTTCAGTTCCTTCTGTTTTTGAAATAGCGGTGTCATGGAGGTCACAAGGTAGTGACATTTGCAGTCTGTGGGTGATGTAGACAAGCTGGACATGGCATTTTGTTCTGGGATGCAGTGAGAAGCAGCAACTTAGTCTTCATGTTGGTATTAGAAAGAAAGCAGGGGAGCGTTGCTGGTTGTTGAATAATGAGGATTTCTCATTTGGAAACTTTTCCTCTGTAGCTTCTGATGTTAACAACATTAGGGGAAAGTATTTTTAAAAGAGCTGGATGTTTTCTGTGTGCTCATTGTGCTGAAATTAGCAGGTTCATTGGCCCATTTACAGTCCTAGAGTCATTAAAGTGCTGCTTCGTATAATGGAAAGAATGAAATAAGTTACTATCCAAACAGGATTACATCATGCTACATGATAAGTGAAATCAGAGCCCAGCCAAATAGTTATAGAAAAGAGGTGGCTTGGGACATTGATAGAGGATGCAGAGGTGAACAGACACACCCGACTGAGGCCAGAGAACATTTGCTTCAGCAAGGAAGAAGGGGGAAAAATAAAAATAGTCATCAAGTTTGCATCCCATTCTGTACTGACATTTAAGCTAGGCATAGCTCTTTCCACTGATAAAAAAGAAAACTGAGCAGAAATGTAAGTTCAGAGGTACAGTGACCAGTACAGTTTTTATGTTTTGCTTCAAGCAATTCTATTTCATTAAAATTAACATTTCAAATTTATGTCAGTAATGGCACTTCCCATAAGTATTACTCTTATTTGAGTGAAAAAAAAGACTCAAGCTTGTGGTGGCGGTCTTGAGTAACAAGTGTGTTTTGCTTTGTTATTTTGTAGGAAAAATGCCACCAGTATTGGCCTGCAGAACGTTCAGCGAGATACCAGTATTTTGTCGTAGATCCAATGGCAGAGTACAACATGCCACAGTATATTCTAAGGGAATTCAAGGTTACAGATGCAAGGGTAAGTTAACACAACATTATCCCATTTCACTCAAGTTTAAAAGAAAAAGACTATTTCTCTCTCTCCTTCTCTCCTTTTTTTAATTAGACATGTGCTTGTTTTTTGAGCAATAAGCAAATATCAGAGAAAGAATTTGTTAAATAAATAGCACCTTTATTTACAAACAATTCATATATAACATCTGGGCAGCACAATTTTGCAGAGGTCTGAATAAGTATTCGCATCTAATGCAGAAATGATGATTTGAATGCCATCTCCTTCCATCTTGGTCCTTTTGGTAGGAAATTTTCCTTTCTTGAAGCTGTAAATATGTTGTTTTGCACCACCTTCTAGATTGACTTAGCGTGAAGGTTGATACAGTGAGGTTTTAAAACTGCAGGACAAATAGCATTCTTAAGAAAAGCTTGACAAGCTTTGCACATTATAATTTGATTTTTGACATAGCTTATCCTCAGCACTCTTGTATATCTGCAAAGGGGAGTTATACAGCTGTGACTCTAGCTTCCTTATTTTCATTCTGCATTTCTTATCTGAATTCCCGAGCCCAAGACTACGTGCTGATATGAGATTAAATATACATAAACTTCAAATACACACTTGACATTTCTCAGACTTGTGATTTCTAGCACTTTACTCTGCATGATCAGAAAAAATACCAACACCCTCCATTTCTATAAGCACTGTAAAATACTGTTTGTTCAAGCCAAATAATGGATGTACTTTCCAGGATCAACTTGGCCAGTTGAGTTGTCAGTCACCATAGAAAATATAACATTTTATCTTTATTGGCCAGACTTCTGATTGGATGTTAACTTCATGTAAAATTTGGTCCTACAGGTAGTTAGTGAGATGGTCAACATACTAAAATTTTAAGTGGGCAAATTACACTCACATACATGTTTTTGATAAAACATGTGCAGGCATACTTTTGATCTGATTTTCGTTCCCCTAAAAATAGTAATGATCACATGAATGATATCTTCTCTAACTTGTTCGTAAATAAAGTTGCTGGCTTCAAATATCAGTTTTCAACCACTTCTGTAAGTGCAGGTGGATTCAAAGGCAATTTCACTCCAAAATTGTTGATTGTCTTTGAAGATGCAATATTAATTTTTTTTCTGTACCTTCTAGAGCTGAAAAGATGTTAGGTGACATAGTTCAGCATGCTCAAATCAGATAATAATAATGCCAAAAAAGCCAAGTTGTATCTGAAGATGAGAGACTACAAACAATACCTGGGGTGAAATATATTTGCCAAAAGTTAATTTAAGAGTTTATAGTAAACCAGTACAATCTCTCTTTTTCCTGATAGCTAGTATACCAGTAAAAAGTCTCAAAAGATTGCATAACCTAATTTGCCAGAAATAGCTTTCCTGCTCCTGTATTAGTGCACCACTTTTTAAGTGAGCCATACATGCATGTCAACAACCCTGTTGTGACATCTTGCAATTGCTTATTATTATTCTCCAAATTTTAAACATCTCTCTATCTTAATGGCCACAATTTTAAAATAATTCACTCTCAGGGCCATCTTAAATTTTACAGACATTCTGAGAAACCGTAGCTCCACAAAATTTGCTGAAAGCTGCAAGCATTACTTAGGAAAATGTATCTTAGGATTTTCCTCTAGTTAGACTTTTACGCCTGTCACACCCAGTAATTGAGACCATCTAACTAAATTATTATATTCAGTGGAGAATAAATGCAGCTTTGGTTGTAATCAGGCTCCCTCCTCCTTGTCTCTAAGCACTTTAGCAATGTCAGGACAGCCTCAGAGTCCTGGTCAAGCGGAGGTTCCCAGGTTCAGCCGAGGAGCGGGCTGCTCTTGCAGGTCCCAGCAGCGAATGCTTGGTGTGGAGCACTGTGCTATTCCCAAGACTGTCATTTCTGTTGGAAACTGGAATTGACCTCTGTAGCCACTTCAATCTACTGCTCTGGCAGCTTTATATACAGTTGTTCTGTAAACTACAAAGGTCGATATGTTGGGACAGTCTCATATAAGGCTAGCCTACTAGTAATGGCTGTAAGTGAGTATTATATATTCTACAGCCTCATCACAAAATGATTGAATATCCCTCATAGGAGCAAGAAGAAATCCTAAGGGCCATCCAATCAGTAGAATTATTTATCAAAAGCCCCATGCTCCAGACATATCAATATAGGGATTTGAAGGCTCATATTTTGTTAACTTCTTACCCTATCTATGTTCACTGTGACAATATTTGAAAATAGAGATTTTAATAAAATTTGGTATTTATATTTGGACTTCTACTGGCAAGCATCTCATTAAAAGAAAGCAGCACTGTTTATAATGTTAGGAGCATGGGGAATTGTGTAAGAAAGAGCAGAGTGGCTCCAGTTCTCTTCTAGTGGTAGTCTAACCTCAGACTAACTAGCTTTACTAGTGTGCTTGTTAAATAATAGAAGTTAGTGCCATTTTAAAAGAAAATAGTACTATTTTCACATACTTCCATGAGATTGCTGAGTTATGACTACCATGAGATATACCACATAGCTGATTTAGACAAATGATATACAAATATTTACCTTCAGATCTGATTCATAGGAAGAAATTTGTTGACATTCCAGTGACAGCCTATGCTAGTAAAGCATAGTCTTTCCTTTTATTTTCTACTCCCTTAAAAAGCTACTATTTTTCTACTGTACATCCTGTCAGGGTGAGAGAATTGTCAAAGAGCTTCCGTAGCCTTAAATGGCACATTGCAGTAGTGCAAATTGCAAAGTACAAAACCTCACACTTAAGGTTTTGTTTATTTCAGAGAAATGGGAGGTCAAAATGGGACTCAATTCTATTGCTTAGATGTGTTGATGGATTAATACTGTATCTTGTAGTTGTCTTGAATAATGCATTCCAATTTGACATCTAGAGGGGAATGAGTTCACCTGAGTAACTATGAGAAAACGTCATACTAAGAAAATGCCATTTAAGATATGATATATATGGTTCTTTGGGCTGATACATAGTAGAAATAAATTTGGGTAGATATTTTGGAACAGATGCACTTTTTTTTTCAAAGGACAAAAGTATTCCACGCAATTGATGTGCTCAATGCCAAAGCAGGCATCTAGGAAAGTATAGGGCAAAAAAAGAGGGTGTGTTATTTTGTTGGGCTGAGGCTGCAACACGCCCATCCACTCCCAGATGAGACATGAAAGACATTAACCCACAGGACCAGAAGAAACATAAAAGCAAATTACTGCTTTTATTTTCTTTATTTTTAAACAATTTCTGTTTCAATTCTAAGGCCTATAATAACTGAGAGCTTTTGGTGGGGAAAAAAAAAAGACTGAAAGACTGTTCTTGCCTTCAGCATATCTATCTGTTTCTCAGGGGATCTCCTACAGTCATTTTAATTCTTTGTGCGTTTCATTTAGTGAAAGAGCATTTTGAAGACATGGCATGGTGGGTGCTTAAGAAATGTAATGTGTCCGGAGAAAGTAATCCAGAGTAGTAGCTCAATTTATGTTCATGCTTTTAAGTATAACAGCTGCACAGATTGACAGTGCTCAGAATCATTGAAACAAATTTACTTCATCCACTTATATTATATTTTTATTATTTATGCTATCCTGAGCCTTTACACATAAAATGCATGCAGTAGAAGCTGGGGTTTGCAGTGGACTTAGTTAAATTATTCCTGTGGCTTATTATAAACATAACCACGCTGCAGAATTCTGTCCTTTAAAAAAATCCTGTCAGCATTTCTAATCAAAGGGACTAAACAGCTTCAGCCAACATGTCTGGAGAGAGAAAAAGTCTTCTAAAGGGTTACTAGTTTGAACCCTGTCCAAACTATTAGTAAATTAAGTTATAATGAAGGAAAGTCATGATTTGCAATAAGTGACTTGGTCATCCTCTTCCAGACAAGTGCCTACCTCCTAGACAGCACCATAACTGCTATGCTATTGAAGGTACAATTTGAAAAGAGCCCATTGTTTATATTAATTTTATGAGTAAATATATTCCTGCCATACAGAGTATGTTTATGGAGAGGAGGGGGAGGCTGGGTATCCGTATTCTAGCTGTCCTAAAGGAAAATTGCAATTCAGAAGACTCAAAAAAATATTTTAAAATACATGTATTACTTAATGAGATCTTAACTTCCTTATCCTTAGACTCTGTTTTCACAAAGGCAGAATGTCAGACAACTCTCCTATAGAAAAGAATCTGTACAGTGTCATAGTTAATAAAATTTCATTTCTGTGCCAGTGCTACAAAAATATGGATCAGTGATGTGTCAAAAGAACCTGCGTACATGTGATCTTAGCGATTCCCCATTCACAGCCAATGTACGTTTTTTGTGACTGACCTTCTGTTTTGTTGCCTGACTAGCTTCTAGCCACTGGGACATTGTTTTGGGATATCTAATATGTGTCTTTCATTAAAGGATGGCCAGTCCCGTACAGTGAGGCAGTTCCAGTTCACTGACTGGCCAGAACAAGGAGTGCCAAAGTCTGGAGAAGGATTTATTGACTTTATAGGCCAAGTGCATAAAACAAAAGAGCAGTTTGGTCAGGATGGGCCAATCTCTGTTCATTGTAGGTAAGTAAACGAAATTTCAAAACAATTCATGTGCAGTTTCTTTTTCTAAGATTGACTTTAGAAATAGCTTACAACAGCGAAAGTATATGAGGAGGTGGAGCTTCATAGGTGAACTATCAGAAATGCAATCAAATACAAGGGTTAAAGGGGGACTTTTAGAAGGATTGCTTTATCAAATGGGAACTGTTTTATGATGCTTGCATTCTTACAGAAAATTTTCTTCTGAAGTGTGTGGAAGCATGTGATATTTTTCTTCACTGAAATGTGTCTCTGCCGCAGGATAAAAACAACTTGATCAGTGCTACTTTCAGAAAGCAGTAGGAAATGCTTTATCACAGGTTCCTCTATCTTTTTTTTTTTTAATTATTTTTTTCCATTGCTAATCAGCCAATTCTGTTACATCATTGGGAATTATTAGCTGTAAACAAACCAGTTATTCTTGAGTAGCGCCTTAGTGGCAATTAGGAAAAGACAAATAAAATGGTGGTTGCATCAGGAAAGCAAATAAAACAGAACTCAGAGTTCAGAAACTCTGCCTGTCAAAACATTCCTGAGGTTTCAATTGGTGAGTTAGACTCCCAGAATGAAATTCTCATTTACTGATGTGATGAACTACCTAAATTCCTTTACAACTGAGATGCAGATGACAACAGCTTACATGGTGCATTGGAATAATCCAGTGGTGAGCTTTTATAATATTATGTATTTTTATTTACTTTTGCTGCATATTCTAAAGTCTAAGCAGATGGCAAAAAAAAATAATATCTTTATCTTTTATCTCTTATTTAATAAATTGCTTTCTATAAATTTCACCAGGATTTTAGATATTCATTCTGGAACATTAAATTATTTTTTGATAGATGAAAAGTTATTATTTATATAACATAGATAGCAAATATTAATATAGGTACCAAGTCCTCTCCGCAGGCCAGGCAGGACCCTAATACTAATATGAAGGCAAAATCACAAGTTTACTAGAGCATATAAATGAAGAGAGAGATTGTTGTCCTTACAGAGCCAGAAGAATAGTTGCTTGTATTCTGATGTTTAAACAGTAATCTTTATGGTCCTTAATCAGAAAGACTTTAACATATGAGACATTTTGAATCCCAGTTTTTCTGTGCGTCTAAGGGTTTTTATAGCCTGAAAAGGGAATGGCATTGCAAAGCCATGATCGAAAGCCAAAGTTCAGGGATGCATTTTGTGAAGGAGAGTTAAAGACAACTGTGATAAGCACAAACCTCATTTTTCCTGACATGCTGAAGCCATGGAGAATTGAATAGATTTTGGTAGAAACAATGTCAGATCCAACATAATCCAACAAGATTTTATCTTTAAAAGTTCTATCATCATCCTAATAACATTTTGGAGGTTAATAGTGCTAATAATCATTAGCAATGTTAGTCAACCCATATGAAATTAAATTACTTTCTTAAATTGCTGTTTATTCCAAAAAACACAAGATCCCAGATACCTCCACTAGCCTAGACCTTGTGTATTCTTATAATGGCTCCAGTTGGTTCCATGAGGAGTTTTAAAGGATTTTTTTTACTTAACCATCAAACTCCCAAGTGCCTGTTCTCTATAGTTTCCATCCCACTCTATACACTTCTCAAGAGTTTGTTCTGTGTTCCACACTAAACTACCACCACCCATACTTTTTAAACATTAGGTACATTCTGTTTCTCTGGCACTTTTACAAATAGGTCAATGTGCTACTATTTAAAAGTTTCTAACCTTACCAGTCAATCAATTAAAAATTAACTAAAATAGTATAAGGATCGTTTACTCGGAAGCAAAATATTCACCAGAATCAACTTAGGCTCTTGAAATTTTATATCAGCTTTTAGAAAGTAAGGAGGAGCACCTTTTCCTGACATTAAAGACCTACTTTTACAAACTCCTCCTTACAAAAACATCAGTACTTCCTCATGACTGATTAAGGTATTCCCAGTTTGTGTCTATTTGTTAAAACTTCAGTGAATCCTCACTGAAGCTGGCAGCATCATGGAGTGATGCCAAGGACCATTCACTATTTATTAAACAGAGGGTTTTTAAAAACCTGTGGTGCTCTCCTTCGTAAATTACTGTGGCAGAACTCAGTTGGCAGTTTTACTTGCACTGAATGAAGTCAGCTGATCTTTAAAAATACTGCTAGTACATTTGTGGACTTCTATCACTCTTTAGAAATCCTGAGTATCTCCTAATAATAAATGAATTAATATTTAAATATGCTTGTCATTTTCAATTGGAACAAGGTCCTTGAGTTTTCTACACACTTTACCAAAGTATTACACTTAATGGCTAATTAGGATCTAAAAGCATTGAGATTTTTTCACATCAGTCTGTGTTCCTCATTAAGTAATTCTCTGGATACCTTTTCACTTCTTAAGAATATAAAAGCAAATTAATTCCCTCCTTTTGTTGATTTAAAGAATTATGAATAGTTTTCTTAATAAGGATTTGACTAACACCTAATTTAGAAATCATCACACAGATATTTAGAAAGACATACCTTTTTGTTTGAGTTCTTCAAATAGTTGATCTCCAGTGGTAGTTGGCCCATTAAAGTATGCTGAACACTTTCTAGGGTACTGTGTTTATCTCCCATTGTCATTGACTCCTAAAGTCAGGTTTAAGCATTCTGTTTTCCAGGACTTTCCTTTTAAGTCATCACCTTTCTAATTTATCCCGTCTGGGAAAGGAGATCATATAATCCTGTTGCTGTAGATCTGCAGGACTATTGGTCATCACACACAGGAATACCAGCACTGAGAGCACGACGTTTTATCAAGTTGGGTGTCAAGTGTTTTTTAGTTTCAGCTCTCTGAAAACGCACAGCTTCTGCAAAGTTTCTAAATACAATCACATATATTTTTAACCCCCTAGAAATATGCTGATCTAGACTAAACAGTAAAATACCATTGTCCAACCTGGACGTTGGTTTCCACACTGATCTCAGCATTCAGTGTCCCTCTACCGCAGTCCGTGTTCATGTTCAGAGTTCTTCAGCCACTCCTTGTTGTTCATCTTTTTCACATTGAATAGCTCTATGAGTCTCTATCTTCCGAAACTCATTTTACCTTGTGAAGACCTTGTGAAGCAGTTAGACTCCAGGCTGAGATGGTAAGTTGCTTGATTTCAACCACTCAGACTCAGAAGAATCAGAAGACTTTTGATGTCCACCCATGTCCAAGAGTGATCTACATGAATAGATGTTTATTTAAGTTTAACAACTTACTCTGTTGGCACTGTTAATTATAGGAATTTCTTTCTTGTGGTTTTTAGCTACTGACAGAAATCCAAGACAAAACTGAGGTTAAATAAACCTCAAAAAACCTTCAAAAAATTGATTCTATTCTAATATGGATACATGCAGTATATGAATGGATACATGCAGTGTCTGTAATCTCTACTCCAGATTGTGTAAATTCAATAAAAGCCGTATCTTAGATTTCCCCTATATCTTTTACGTGAATTGTAGCATTTAAGAGCAATTTCAATGTTAGCTGGAAGTCCACTGGTTGTCGTCAACTCAGAATAGAGGCTCAACTGATAAATCAAGTGATGGGAGATATATCATCACATCATCAACAAAAATTAAATGGAGGGGATACACATGAACAAGTCAAGAGGAAGACAGCAGTAACATGCATTTTGGTTTCCTTCTGTCATTTCCAGTATAGCTCACCAACAGCAAACACTCATTTTGCTTCACTGTGCACAGATTATTGTATATTTGGATCAACAAACCAAGTCACTTTGCAGTGAAGACTGGAAGTCGGGAAGTGCATAAGTAGTATGTTGAGTTTGCTTGAGAGCAGTTATTCTAACTAAAATGTAGCAGTTTGCTGTGGCATTTTGCTCACTGAACATTTACCTGTTTCGAAACCTATACACATACAATATGTTGTATCAACAGATAAGTTGTCAGCCAATTTTTTATCATCGTTAACCATCAGTCAACATTCCTTCTCTCTTTTTTTTTTTTAATTGCAATAGTGCGGGTGTTGGACGAACAGGAGTATTCATAACCCTGAGCATTGTGTTGGAAAGAATGAGATACGAAGGTGTCGTCGACATCTTCCAGACTGTCAAAATGTTAAGGACACAACGGCCAGCCATGGTACAGACAGAGGTGAGGAGAACAGTGTCCATATACAATGGTGATGGAAAAGAGGTGGGATGGAGGGAGCAATTTCCACAGCCAAGAATGCACAGATAGAGATTGTGTAAAATGTGCATACATTTATACATTTAGTGACTATGTGGCTACAGATTAACATGTTATTATGGCAGCAGATGCTGCTGGCTGCAGAAGAAAACAATCACTTCACTAGTGAAACCTGAATGGTTGAGTAAAACTATTTTTCAAGAAATGCTACCCATTTTTGTTTGAAACTTTCCTTCGTGGCAGAAATGTGTGGTATTAAGAAAGAGGCCAAATGTTTGTGTGGGTGGACTCGCTAAATTTTGCATGTTCCATTGTTCATGACTTTGAAATCAGGTGGTATTATTTTCATGGTTGTCTTGACTTTGTGTCACCACATAAGTGGCTGTTTGTCTTGAAAATCATAATGGTAAACACATTTATACAGAGTAAATGACTGCCCTGCTAGCAAGAGTACTATATAGAAATGAGGAGAGAGATAAACAATATCAAACGATCTCCTGGGCCTGATTCCTTGGAAATATAACATGTCATAAAGAACATTAAATGTTTTTGGTATGTGCTTGATTTCTGCTTAAGTTTCTGGACAAGTGACTTGAACTCAGCCTGAATCAATTGATGAGGGAATCAAGTCAAAGGGCAAGAGAAGGGAAAAAAAAATAGGTCATACGTTTAATTGTTATAATTTGATTGGCCTTTATATTACATGCTATGAAATTTAAGATAGTTCCCCAGAGCTTACCGTTTTCTGCAAGAAAATTGCACTTATTCAGAAAAGGCTAGATAGATAGTCTTATTTTTAAGAAGACAACTTTATAAATAATATGAGAAATAGAGATAAGCTTGTCACTTGTACAGGTAACTCACTGTGACCAAATGGAAGAATTAATTACATTTCTTTTCCATTACCATTGTTATTCTAGAAGTGTACATTAGGGAAAATTTTACTTTTTTCCAAGAAATAAATACAGCATACAGAAAAACTAGGCTTCTTGGAGCCTACTTGACAAATACAGAAATGGACTATGTGATATATTCTCCCTCCACCTAATTCAGCTTGTTTTTGTATGCTACGCTTCACTCCTAACTGCAAGTAGAAATGCTGACAATTCATTTCTCTGAGGACTCAGAAAAGAAATTCTATATTCAATAATTTAGGTGCTAAAAGGTGCTTAGAAATCTAATCCTTATTATATGGACCACCCATATACTTAAAATCTAGACATATGTTTTAAAGTATTCTCCCATTGTTCTAAAACCAAGGAGAAGGGAGCCATTAGTGATTAGTGTCATTAAAATGATGCAACTATCTAATCAGTCTCCTGGTCTTCAAAAAAAAAAAGTGATTTTAATAAATATAACTATGTGGGGTTAACACGTATCACTACAATATAAATGACCAGACTGTTTTGATATTTTGAATGGAGGAAAAAATTCAGAAATAAATTCTTCAGAAATAATTTCTGGGGTTTTTTGGGGTTTTTTGTTTTGTTTTGTTTTGTTTTTTTATCATCAGTACCCTGAGTAGCAGTCACAAATGAGCACACTGACTTGGCATTTTAGTGTAAGCCTGTAGTGTTTCCTAACTCTGTAATAGGACTGCCCTGTGTGCGTGGGAATAACATGAAGTGCCAAATACTGGATTCACAAGAAATATATGCAAATCTCTCATCACCTTGAGCTTGCTTTCTCCATTTTCAGGCTGAAGTGCAATTTGCTTCATTTTAATAAGGTGCTTAACTACATGTGTCTCTCTTAGGCTGTGTTCTTGCCATGGGCTAACATATCTTCATGTCATCAACAAAGCTTATGTTGCTGAAGGTTGAGGTCCTCTTGCTTCCTAACCTGATTTTTGATCTGATGGCTTTCCATGCAGTATTCTGTATCAGGGCTGTGATGGATATTGTCACTTAGTGCAGTGTATCATATTTACTGTAGAGTTAATTGAGTATTTTACTAGTTATTTTCAAATACATGGGGGGAAAAGAGTCTTAACATGCTCCCATAAGAGAAAAAGCATTTTGCTAATGTTATATTAATTCAGAACAACAAATGCTTGGGAAATGGTTGTAGAACCTCTTCAGGGAAAAAAGGTGCATTCTGTGGAGAATGTTACTGCATTAGATCTCAGTCTATCTTCATTTGTTGTAACTCAAACTGCTGTTCTGTTGATGTCAGCAAGAGAATACTGCTGAACTGCAGATGCCTCTCTGGTATATTTGTCTGCAGTCAAGAAAAATTCACTCTTACTTGGAATAAAATGGAAAACAGCTTTTTAAGCTTTTCTTCTTTTTTTTTTTTTTCTCTTTTCTTTCTCCAGGATCAATACCAGTTCTGCTATCGAGCCGCACTAGAATATCTGGGCAGCTTTGATCACTATGCAACGTAAAAACCCACCGTGGATTTTTATTGCAGGCCCTTTAAGATCCAGAGAGCCGCTTCTGAGCCATACGGTGTGCTTTAGAAAATACTTCTTAACTCTTAGCTAAGGAGCAATTATTGGGGATATATAAAACAAACAAAAATATTGGGGATATATGAAACAGAAACAAAAACTACTCCATGTGGACCAAGAATTCACAGTTTAATAACCTAACCATAATAAAACAATCCTGACCAGTGAGGCGTCTGAAGGATCTCATTTACAGATACCTCAAGGGTCCAACATTGTTTGAAGTTAAAGGGAAGAGGAAATTGTTGGAAGGAAGCATCATCTTGTTCAGGATTTCTTGATTGTTACAAAGAGGAGTTTTGAGCGAACTGCAATTCAGTGCAAGATATTTGTTAAAAGGCTGGTGCCTGGTTCCTAAAACAAAAGGGACTCTTTGATTCAACATCACCCCTTTCCACGATACTGCTCATCATAACACTTTAGGGAAAATGTGGGAATGTTTAAAAAGAAAGTCCTTGATTTAGTTTTTTAGTATTGTAAAGATACTGCTGACCTGTGCTTCATTTTTAACTGTGTAAACTTTTTCCTTTTTTTAACAAGAGTTTATCATTCAATGAAGTGAATTAAAAACAAGGTTGCATAACTGTTAATTTTTTTTGTTTAAAAATTGTAGATTTTTTTAAGCTGTAGAACTGTTATCTGTAATATCGTGCTGTAGATATGTTAACGAATTTGAAAATTTGCACATTTTTGTGCAGTCCTATATTTATCTACAGTACCACAGTCTTGTTAGATATTACTTTTACAGTTTTGTTTATTTTGTTTTTCTTTAAGAAAATATTCATTGTAATCAGTTAAAATCAAAATGGGGCTTTTTGGTTTCATTTGGAATCAACAGGGAGGCGCAAAGTATAAAGATGCTGCTAACACACATGCACGCACGCACACACACGCGCACACATGCACACACGCACATGCACACCCCTCTCTCCTTCTATATGTGTAGATATATGTATGTATTACAGTCTACTCAAATCTATCTCTCTGTATAGCTACAGAGATACAGCTGGATAGATATCTACACACACAGAAATATATCAGTTCTTCCATGACCTGGATTTATCAAAGTGATGGGAAAGCTTTTCAGCAAACTATGATCAAGGTCTACTAGTATTTGATCTTCTTTGCATTTCCAAGGTCCGTGAACTTTTGTTTGAAAGGGAAATGAGGAATGCACATCACTGATATCAGAACATCATCCCTTTCTGAAATAATATTTCTAGCCACGTCACCACTTGAGCACACACACACACACACAAAATACACATGTGCACGTGCGCACACACATACACAGACACGCAAACACACACACAAACCTACAGACACAGTATGTGGTTTAGGCTTCCAGTGAAGTTCAATATTTGTAACACTTTAGTGCAATAAGAAATCATATTATTAAATATAGGAGGTGTGCATGTGGGAAAGGTCAGTGCATATCCCTTTAGGGGGGAGAATGTTATAATATACTAGCTATTAAGATGTTTTAAAATTGTATTCAATAGTATACTGTCTATAGTGTGCGCTATGAAATTTACATTTATCATATGTAACAGAGCAAAGTCAAACACGCATTGCTCTGTGAAATCAATCGTTTTGTGGCATACAGCATTGTTTGGAGATGCTGGTTTTTATTTTAATTTTACATTTAGAGTGCCTTATATTTGATGCCTATTTTGAATAGCATTTCTTTTCGTTAGCCTTCATTTGTATTTAGTTCAGTTCATATCTCTGTTATACTTTTCAGTGAAAACATTCTAACCTATATAATCGGACAATTTTGAATAATATGCATTCCCAGTCTCTAATGAAGTACGGATGGTAATAAGTGATAACCCAAAACACATAGGTAGTCAAGGCCCTTTGTCTTTCTGTGTTCCCAATAACAGACCAGCCCTCAACCTAAAGATCCATTTCCAGTTGGCTTTTTAAAAGCACTGTGTCACTGGTTTTAGTAGTATCATTGCAGAGATGTAGCAGTACACTAGTAGTAGCTGACATGAGTAGTGTTTGTGCATCTTTTTTCTTTTCTCTTTCTTTCTCTTTCTTTCTTTTTCTTTTTTTCTTTTTTTTTTCTTTTTCTTTTTTTTTTAATTTTGGGCTAGCCCAGCGCTTTCACTTGTATCAACAGATTGCTGAAGTCAAATCGCTGCTTTTGGTGGGATGGTTCATGTAAGGCTAGCACAACTGAGCCCGCAGGGCATTTTTTTAGAGTGACACTAGATTTTCTTCTGGGGATAAACAAAAATCTGTTTAACAGCACAAAGTATGTTGTGGGACTCTTAGTAGAATGCCATTTACATTGACCCCATTTTCTGTCATGCCTTGTACCACTTAATACCTGAGTATCAAAGGAATTTTTTCTTTGGGGTTTCAGATAAGAGCATTACTATGGCTTGGCAATGTTACCTTAGCTTTTTCTTCTTCTTCCACATTTCCCACTACTAGCAGAAAGAAATATATGAAAGACCAAACTCAAGCAAGCATTATATTTGAGCACTTTTGTAAAGAAAATAACACAAAAACAAAACAAAAATATAAATATATATATAAAATAGAAGTATGATAGAAGGCTACCTCAGAATGAGATTCTATAACTTACATCTGAACCTGAGAAGAATGTGCACTATGTTTCTTTTTCTTCCTTCTTGATTTGTACTTTCTAAAGAATTCTTGAAGTGCCAGGTTATGCGGTGTGGTCATGTCCTTTTAGTCAAATATTGGGGATCAAAAAAAAATTACATATAATCATACAAAGGATATTTTTAGAAACAGACTAGGGAAGATTCTTTCACACCAGGTCTGTAAACAGATCAGAGCTTTCTCCCTAGTAGAATATGTTGCAAGGTCTAAGGAAAAAGGAGGGTGCTGAAAAAATTAGAGCCAATATTTAAGGGAAACCGCTGTACAACTAGATATTCCTCCATTTTTTTATGTTTATGAGTTGTTTCTGAAGTGAACCGTTAGCATCATTGATGTGCATTCCACTTTCTGTATTCTTATATAAAGTCATTCTACAGTTAATTTAAATTGTAAGCATGTCTACATATAGCATACATTTCCAAACTTAGAATAGGTTTCATCAGCATAACCAGTACGGTGCTATTATTTACGTTTGTATGTGTAGTTATGTCTAATTTTGTAATTAGTTGCAATGGGGAAGAACTCAAAATATATAAAAATGATGTGTACAGAAGTTTATTTTAGCTCTTTTTTCAAAATGTTTTGAGTAGCTAGATGTTGGAGAGGATGGCTGGGGAAGGGAGGGGCCCTCTAGGGAGATTTGCACTTTCTATACCTTTGTACTATGCACTGCCCTATTGATTCTACACCCAATAATGTTATTACTTGAACCCATCTGTAAGAAACTGCTTCTAAAATCCACTTGTGTGTACGTAAATGACACAGAACGTTTAAAAAGGAAAAAAAGAGTTTGCAGTGACAAACAAAACTGTTTTTTTTTTTTTTTTTTTCCTTTTATTCTCTCCGTTTTTCTTTTGTTTTTCTTTTTTTTTCTTTTTGTTCCTTTTTTTATTCTTTTCTTATTTTTTCTTTTTTTCTTTTTTCTTGGTGCCCTGATACTCCAACAGATATCAGAAGGCTGCAGGTCCCATCATAACCATCTGTTATGTGGCTTTGCCATTCAAGCTTGGAGTGTCTTTACAAAGATAATAAAAAATTGTGTTCTTTGCTCTTGTTTTGGATGCATAGACTGAAAATAAAAAAATTACCTTGTAAAATGGCTTGTTAAAAAATACAATTACCTCTAATTAGTAGTACGCGTAAATGTTTTACAGAATGAAAGGCGTGCTTTTTATTTTCTTACTTCGTTACATTGGTGGCGAAAGAAAGTCTGTATGAAAATCAGTTCTTTGCTGACACAAGTTCCATTTGTTACAAATGAATTCTAATAAAATGTCAGTGTTATGCAGCCCTGGTCTTCTTTCTTAAGCAGTACTTCTGGAATTAAAACTTGTTTGGTCCCTCATGGTGATAAAGGAGTTTAATTGAAACTACAAAGCAGTCATTAATCTTCTTAACTAGTGGCTGGACAATGGAAAATGCATTTCTATGTTAGCAAATGCATTGTCTTCGTCAGCAAATCTTGAGTCAGTATAAGCAAAGTTCTTGTCTGACAAAAATTCCATTAATTTCAACAATTTCAACAAAATCATGACACTTTACATGCCTCAGGTCTTTGTGCTTTAGAAATGTATCAGTTCATTGAGAAGATACAGTTCTGTCCACTCTTAGGTTGCTTCCCAAAGAGGTAAAATACCCACATGCATTTGGGGACAACTATGAATTCTTCTTTTTCTGAATTTGGCTGCCATGGAGCAGTGTCTGGAGTGAGTCAAAGGGAGAAAAGTTGCTGGCTGGCACCTTGCAGGGCCCAGTTTTTCTGGTCCTGTCCTGCCTGTTCTGCTCTTGCCAAGGTCTATGAGGCTGCCATCCAAACACTGGACAAAGTTTCACCATAACTCTTCTTTGAAAAGACTTAGGCAAACATGCTAACATGTATCGGGGCAAACTACAAGGAGCATAGCATGGAAATCAGGCCAAGGAAAAGGGGAGCCATCTTGCAGTGCTTGCTGGTTTTGAAAGAGGGCAGGATCTGTCCCTAAGCTTGTTTAGTGACTCAGGAAACACTGCTGCTAAGCACGTTTTGATAAAGAATTCACTGCACTGGAAATCTTTGCAGAGACATTAACACCAGGCTGATTCATAAGAACTTGCATTATTCTTAGCCTAATTTCCCCATTACGATATAATGGTGTAAAAGGGAAGCCATAATATTCTCATGACTTATTTAGTTTCCTACTGACTCCAATGGATTTTTATGATTACTACTTTTCAGGCTGGCTACCATTCTATTGGACATTTTTTTGCCCAGTCTTTGTGAGTTAGTTTAAAACTGTGTTATATAAGGGTTCCTTTAACCATCCCACTCACTTTTAATGGTTGCCTTTAATGTCAGAATTTGACTCCTTTGCATTTTTCTGTTCTGTGTATTGTGCATCTAGTACAGGCCAAATGAATACTATGTGGGAAAAAAAAAAGTACAAAGATTTTACTGTGTATGTATGATAACATTTCAAACACAATTGACATATTTTAGCAAGACTAGTTCTAATTATTTTCCAATTTTGTTTAGAATCAATTTCTTAACACGGAAAAAGTATGTTTATATCATACCCTTTGAAATCATCCAAGTAAGGTATGAGACACCATTGAGATGTAAAATCACCCATATCAAAGTAAAACAACAGCTAGATTTTTGCATAGCAAGTACATCTGTACCTTCTTCAGTGTTATATAAGCACTTGGACTTCCCTGGGCCTTTTGATACTTTCTCATTCTAATGTTTTTTAAAGAGGGACCAGGTATCTGAATAGGAATGACACCAGGGCTACTGAGCGTTCAGTAACACAGAATCCACCATTTGTATTTTTTACCCACTGCCCTCATCTCCTGGCCTGAGAGTATTAAGATAAAAGTGGTATATTGATAAATGTGTAAGCAGAATATTAAAAACATGATGATGGAAAATATACAGGAAAAAGCTGCTCACTAACCAGCGCAACTGGAATAGATCAGTACCTAGTGAAACCGTAAGAATAGTGTAGCCATCTCTGTTCAAGAAGGGAAGAGGAAAATGTTTATAGAAACATCTGGCAGTTTTGTTCTGTTTTGTTTTTTTGCTTCAAGTGGGAATATGACTTTATTTCTTTTCTTGACCCACTGTATAATCAGCAGAATGATCTTTAGCTTAATTACTTTTTACTCTTCTTGCAAGCTTTGGATTTTGAGGGAAAATAAATGAAACTTATGACATGCCAGCCAACCTACCAATGACAAATGATCTCTCATAAATGATCTCCCACTTAATCTTGGAGAAAAAAAAAAAAATGTATCTCGCTTGTGGAATTTCAAAGTTGACCAAAAAGTCCTGTATTTTTCAACCGTGAAGTTTCACAATTTCAGACATCCTGGATCAAATCAACTACAATGCCATCAAAAGGTATCAAATGACATGGTATGTTACTTGCGGTACCAAGAATACCTTTAAAGCCTTTTCAGGAGTATGCAACACTGGTGCTTTTTTCGTTCTGTCACTGGGGAAATGAAATATACGTAGACCTTAACTACATGTCACCAAAGATGATCTTCAAGACCTTTAACAAAGTAGTATGTTCAGGTTTTTGGTTTTCTTTTTTTTAATCTTCTTTTTTATAGGAAGAGAGATTAATGCTATGTTACCTAGCATTGACTGAATGCATTTGGAAAGTTATTTATTCAAAAAGAAAGAAAGAAAGAAAGAAAGAAAGAAAGAAAGAAAGAAAGAAGAGAGAGAGAGAGAGAGAGAGAGAGAGAGAAAGAGAGAAAGAGAGAAAGAGAGAAAGAGAGAAAGAGAGAAAGAGAGAAAGAGAGAAAGAGAGAAAGAGAGAAAGAGAGAAAGAGAGAAAGAGAGAAAGAGAGAAAGAGAGAAAGAGAGAAAGAGAGAAAGAGAGAAAGAGAGAAAGAAAGAAAGAAAGAAAGAAAGAAAGAAAGAAAGAAAGAAAGAAAGAAAGAAAGAAAGAAAGAAAGAAAGAAAGAAAGAAAGAAAGAAGAAGAATTTGAACACTGCAGTTATATTGGTATTCAAGAGAGAATATTTTCCCATCGTGTTACCCTGTCTGTTTTAAACATGGCCTATGACGGCTGTGATAGTAGGATCCAGCATATTTTTTCATCACTAATGCAGTGAGTCAGGATGGGATGAAACATCTGCTGACTAGCTTTCAGAGAAGAGCAGAATGATAACCTGCAAATGAGACATTGTAATGAATAGAGATCATTTTGCATCTAGGCTATAAATAGGGTGTTTTTGAACCCAAAATACATTCAGCTTGCTTCTGTCAGCAGAAGTCTTTATTATTATAGCAAGAACAAGCAAACAGCCTTTCTTTGTCAGTAAAAGCAGTACATTATATATTCAACAGCCTTATTTGATTTAGAATGTAAATCTTTCAAGTCAAAACTGCCTGGAAATGCATTTCCTTCTCCGAACGATAAAGACAAGCCAACAAATGTAAGACTTTCTTCACTGGAAGAAATTATTTGAACATACAGGAGGATTACCAAATTGAACATGAAAATTCTTATACTTGTGGTCTTTGAAAATCCAGCTTGGTCTTGAAATCCAGAGAGATCTAAAAGACTTAAACCAATCCAGTGTTCTGTTGTGGTGGGCACTTTGCAAACACGTAGCAAGAGAGTCCCTGCCTGGGAAGTTTTCACATGGACAACAAAACAAACCAAAATAGCAGCTAAAGGCAGGATGGGGACAAACACACACTAGTGACATTTCCAAGTTCTTGACGTAGATCAATGTCAGTGCTGATTCCTGAGCCAAAACAATTAGCCAGCACTACCGCTACAAGTCATCTCACTCAGATGTCATGATATTTCAAAATACGCATAATAAATACTGAAAAAATCAGTGTCTGATGCTGGATACCCAGTTACCCGCTGAACAGAGAAGTGACATAAATATGATCTTTCACTGACAACAGTAAAACTCTATTTCTGTCCCTGCATATAAAATGTTTATCGAATTTATACAACAATAGCTAAATAGTCTACACTTCCAAAGAATATTTTACAAGGATTCCATGTGGTCATACCTTTAAATGCCTTTTATTTCACTTCATATTTCACTAAGGTTTTTCATTAAATGCTTATACTTTCTAGCTCTTTGACTGTTTGCCTTAGAGCTTAGTTCTTGACAATTTTACAGCATTGGTACCCAATTTACAGCATCACACAGAAAAGTGGAATGACAAAATAGAAAACAAGCCTACATAATCTCAGCTCACAAGATGCAATAGATTTGGCTATAAAATTATTCTTACCCATTACAGAACATGGCTACAGAACAAATCTCACCTCTGATTAGGCAACAGAGCAGTGGTGAATTAGAGGTATCTCCTCGGTGAAAAACAGAAATAGAAATGGGCTTTATTTCAGCTCCAATTTGGGAACAGAAAAGACTAAATTCAAAGGTTTTTACTGTTTTTTTTCCCTTTTTTTTTCTGGTAAAAGAATATTTGCTTTATACAAATAAGCAACATTTTCCAATAACGAATTTTATTGTCCTTTGTACTTTCCAGCACTGACATTGACCAGAAATTGTAAGTGGTGCTCTTGGGTGGCCAACTGCAGAGAAGCCGTCTCTGCAAACTCCAGGTGGTGAATGAGATATATATATGAGAATATACTGGACAAGTCCTTACGTTACAAGGTGGGAAAGATGACATTGCCTACCAAAAATGGGAAATAAGAAGGAATGTGAGGGGACAGAAACAGTGCAACAGATAAATAAATGCTATCAAAAATATTGACTGAAACTCCAACTTCAGTTGAAAAAGAACAGGTCTGCAACCAAACCTCACAGTTTAGACCACTGGAACATCAGTTAAACAATTACTCTGGGCGCATACCACTCATGTGAAAGCACCACTGGTCGTATTCTGTCTAGTTGAAGAAATTAGTGGAAGATGTCTGGAAATAAACAAAATGATACTATGTATTCAGGAATATTTAATACCATGCTAATGTTTTCTGTAACATCTTAAGGCTCAGAGTTTGCTGGTTACTATTTGTGAAAGCATGGCACAGGCTTCCTCATAGTACTCATTAACTTCACAAAATATGACAGAGGCGGGGTAGGGAAGGGAACTACAACAGACAACAAGGTAGAAAAAATAAATGGAACAAACTGAAGCACCAAAAGTTCCACAGGAACTCCGGGGAAAATTTCTTGACAGAGCCCTGGAACAGGCTGCCCAGAGAGGTAGTAGAGTCTCCTTCTCTGGAGATCCTCAAAACCTGCTTGGATGCCACCCTGTGCCATGTGCTCTGGGTGTCCCTGCGTGTGCAAGGGGGTTGGACTAGATGATCTCCAAAAGCCCGTTCCGACCTTAAGGATTCATGCTTCCCTTTGCTTCTGCTTTGGGTATGATAAAACATGAAGTCCAGCTAAACACTCTACAGAAATATCATGGCTATCCCTCCTGAATACTAATTTTTAAGTCAAATGCATGTACAAGTGCATTTAGGATAGGCAAATGCATTTTGTGGTTATTGTTGGTAAGTGTCAAATGGTGAATATTTATTTTTAAAATAGCAGATGCAAATTAATATTCATGAAATGTACCAAATTCTGATTTTCAACAAAAAGGACTTTATTTTTAGCTTTTTAGTCATAGGATTCAGACTAAAAATATGATGTATTAAGAAATGTATTTAATTAAATATATATATTTATGAATACATATTTAACTAAAATGTATATAACTAAGACATTTAATTAAATAGGTGATGTTTAGATACTTTTTTTAAAGATAAATGAGAAAAAATGTGGATCTTTGTTATGCCTGCATCAATCTAACATATGCATGACCTAGAAGTAATTGAAAATAAACAGAGGCAGTCAATGCACAGACAGGATTTTTCCTCTCTCAGAATTAGGAGTACTCAAACTGAAATCATGAACATTGACTGAAATTAGAAATGCTATTAGTTTATTCCTTAGAAGTGTTTTAGCTGCATTAGTAATTCTTGCCAATGTCTTCTGAGGACCCAGCTGGTCATACTCCTTTGCCTGATTACAAAATTGATGTTTTTAAACAAGTAAAAATATTTTATGTGATTGTGTTAATCTCATAATTGCTAGGAGTAAATCCTGAAAAGGCTAAAAGGCTAATTCTATGCTGAAAAATTTATTCTTTTACATAAAAGATCTGTCGTTTCAAGCAATATATTATATAAACACAAAACTGGATTTTGCTTTTGCGTTGGAAATGTTTTATCAAGAAAATGTTGTAAGGTCAGTCATTCTACGACAAAGCTCCTGCTTATAAGTAAACTTGCTTACGGAAGCATGATATAATTCAAATATTTAATTACTATCAGAATTTTTTTTCACAGGAAGAGAGACATTAGGAAATAATCTCATCTGATGGCATCTGCTCTAGTTACTTGCTCATATTATTCTAACATGGTTTATATTTTGAACTTGCCTCCCTTTTAACTATAAGACAGAGATATTAATATCACCGTATTATGTCTATTTTGATAGTAATCTGCTTTGGGGAAGGGTTTTACTTGCCTTTAAGCAAATACACACCTACGTCATTCACTATATATTACCAGTAAAAATAGCACAAAATGATTATTTTATGGGAGGCTAAAGAATCAAATGATATAAATTCAAGATCAATGAGCTGAAACAAACCCCTTCAAATGGCAGAGTAGTGAAATTTTAAATATAGGCACAATCTTTGCAAACAAAACTCCCTCACTCTATCAATTTAATAGGATATTAAAACTGCCCTTGACATAAATGCTATTTTAAAGAAGGGAGGAGACAAGATAAGAACCAGAAAACTTGCTAACTTTATGGCAATATGCAATATGAATGCATATGGATCAAAAAAAGGTGGAGAGAGCTTTTCCCATGGACTTCCATGAACATAAACCAATGTACCTAACTTCCTCCAGAAGTTTTGCAACCTCTTCCAAGACAGAGAAAGATAGGAAAAGAAGTAGTTTCAACAAAGACTGACCTGAATGCACTTTCTGATACTGTATGTAGTATATAATGACCACTGAGCCATTAGAAGTTTCCATTGAGGCATGAAGATTTTAAGAACCTACTTCTGAACAATGACAAACTTTCATAAAATCAGATTCAACTGAGCCGTGTGGCATCTATTCTCCACAGCAGGTTGGAGGACTCAGAAAATCTATACTGCTTCAAAACACGTCTGAACACATTATGGAGTTCTCAAAGGATGTGTCTCAGCCTCTTCAATATTGTATTTCTATGTTCACAGTCCATAATGGGTTTCCTGTAACAACCCTAAAAGAACAGAAAATCTAGCATCATTTCTATATACATATACCATATGCATAATGTATGGCTTCACGTATGTATGGTGGTTCTTAACATTTGCATTAGGACATATCTTGATGCTCTTCAGAAAACTTGTGCGTCATTCACATTTTCCTCATGGAGACTTCATCTGTGCAAACAGGGATTCTTAGTAGCATCATTTTTATTTACATTTCTTTTTTCCTTTCCTCTTGATCCCCTTGGTCCCAAGAGCAGATGTGTGTCAAACTCTTGCCAATGTTTGCTTTATCAGAAGAATTTCACGGTTTGTTTAATGGTTCAAGCATAAAGTGAGATTATTGGAACTGGGTAAGCTGAGCATATTAGCCTTATTCTCCTACCTGTGCGAATTAATCCAGTATTAGCACTCAGTGTTTATTTTTGGCAGAAATTATTCATTATTCAGTCAAATAAGACTGAAATGATTTGCCTAATTTGCAACCCATCATCTGCCCAGAATTTTCAATTTTATTTGCCACAATTGCTCATTAAAGTGATTTTCCAACTGAAGAGAGATTTTTATGACTGAAAAAAGTATCCCTTGTCTCATCCATGAATGCAAGAAAGTGGGGCATGCTTCACCCTCTCATTCCCTTTTATGTTTCTATGTATGATCTTTGATTTCAAGGAAAATTGATATTTTAGATGTGTTTGTTAAGTTGTTCATTGGCCATTGTCTGGCTCTGTGTCTGTTCAGTTGAGAGGGAAAATTGAAAGTGATTTCCTTAGAGGTATATATTTTGCTTGGGTTGAAGAGCAAGAGTTTTTAGCATTTGCCTGAGCGGAAGCTATGTCCAGAGGCTAAAATCAAGACTAATGCGAGCTGAAGTCTTACACTGCTTAATTAAAGCATCTGCACTGTTTTCTTTCACCGTTGAATGCTTCTGACAAACAAGTTCCCAGAGCAATGTGGATCTGGTGTTTTGCAGATTTTGTAGGTGTAGCATTCCTAACACAGTCTTATTTTAGTGCATCAAACATGGATGTCAGTGATGCTTTTTCTCAGTATGAACATCTGATTTATTTCTTTCAGAGGAAAGAAGTTACTGTCTATCTATCCTATGAATTCAGATAGTGTAATAAAATAACATCCAAGTTGGATGTTTCTAGTAGAATGTTTCTGTTCAGTTTCTAACACAGGTTCTGAAATACCTATGTTAGAAAATATTTCTCCTTGCATAGCTTCTTGTCATGAGGAGCTGAGAGTTCTCCAAAGAAGGTAAAAGGGAATTCCAGTTGCTGAGGTTGTTAGTCCTGGACATTGGGAAGGTATGACACAAAACAGGTAAGCAGTAACAAAAAATCCTTGGTTATAAATCCCCCTAATGAGAAAAATTAAAAAAAAAAAAAAGGTCTTTATGACTAATTTCTGTACAGTTTTTATACGCGGGGTGCGGGGAAGGTTTTTTAATTGTCTTTATTGTTTAAGCCGTATTGATGTTCTTCTGGAAATTGATCCACTTTAGTGAATGAGCAAGCCAGGAGACCCAAAGATTTCCATTGCTTATATTGGTGTTGTGTACAACAGGGTTGGCCTTTTTGGTCCCTGCACTCTGAGAATTCATCAGAGCACTGTCACACAGATGGGATGTAAACCTGCCCATCTTCCCATGGGGTCCTTTGCCTAAGTGCCCTCTAGGGACTAGGTCAGCTGGGAGTCATATGAAACTCACAAAACCCAAACAGCTGAGACCTCTCAGACCTGTCTGCTAGGTAGCTCCAAGGAAACCAATTTGGGTTAGACATATGTTTGCTTTCCTTGGAACTGGTGTATGGGAGATCTGCAGCAATAAAAAACTCCCTGTTAGTGAAAGGTGATTACTTAAGAAAATACCTAAGTAGGCAGAACATACATTAATACTGTGGCTGTGAGCCAAATTCTGAGGCATCTGGCTGAAGTCACCTCTAGGCCACTCTCAGTTGATGTTGCAAGGTCACAGAGATGGGAGTAGGTTCCTGAGGAATGGAATGAAGGAAATGTCACACTCATCTCCAAGAAGGGCGAAAATGAGGAAATGTAGACTGGTCAGCCTCACACTGATCCCCAGAGAGGTGACAGAGCAACTATTCCCAGAAGTCATTTTCAGTCATATGATGAACAAGAAAGTGACTAGGAGTAGTCAGTGTGAATATACAAGGGGGAAGCTTACTCATCAAGGAGCTATGAAGAAATAAGGTAAGAAAGGAAACTGATAACAGCGAAGAACAGCCCTACCATGAAGCACATTTCC
Source organism: Tinamus guttatus (assembly GCF_000705375.1). Next base: position 37,736 of record NW_010578971.1, on the reverse strand, counting down.
TTCCCTTCCTCCACTAGACAGAAGATGAAGTATTTTTTAAATCCAATTTCTTTTGCAATCATCAAGAGCCCTAGTTAAAGTAAAGCTGCAGAAGACCTTGTCTTCTCACTGGCTTGAGACCAGTGAGAGGGGAAAAGGCCACAAGTATGCTTTTGTGCACTCCCTTACAAAAAGCAATGCCTCTTACCATGACCACACAGTTCCACAGTGGGGGCTGCAAATGTTCCCTGCCATCACAGCAGGGGTGAGGGTTCAGAACTGGTCTGGCAGTGAGTGAGGAACTGTTAAATCAAAAAGTTTAGGACGAAAAGCTACTGTTGAACTATGCCTGGAGTTTGTATGCTGCCAGAGCACCTCGGCAGGTAGGGAGGACTGCTCCCCAGAGCTTGTAGCAGGGAAGCCTCACAAGATGCTCCAACAGAGCAGTGTAAAACAGTATGTGCTTGCTAGGGTATAAATCAGAGTCCTTTGCCATCTTTTGACTTCTTTATGCAGGACACCGTTGGAGGGTACTGTCATTACGTCCATACATGTGTATACACTATTACTCACGGGATCAATTCATTTAAGCAACTCAGTTGGCTAAAGCTGCATGAAATGAATATTCAATTAAATCTGTTTTGGATCTCATTCAGATATTCAAATGAGCTAAACCTTTGGCTTGTTCATTTGTGAAATAAGCTCTTTTATATGGGTATAAAATGGATTTTCACAATGGGTAAGCTCTGATCTCTGATGCACACATGTGTAGCAACTACAAGTAGCATAATCCAGGAATTTGAGAAGCTAGCAACAGTATCTGCACTGAACTGTTGCTCCACTGGGACTTTTTGCTCTTCCAAAAGCACATTAGGCCAGACATGCTTGTCTTGCATGTCTGTGCTTGGAGATAATGAAAATGCAGCATTCAAATGTGGAAGAGTGGTTCCTAGCACACCTGGTCTTGACACTCTTTTCTGAAATTCCAGACAGTTGATAAACAGAGGCTGATATTTTCAACTTTCCTAGGGATTTTTCAGCTCATGAATATTTCATGTAGCTAATTTCAAGCACACATTTCAAAACAACATTTGAAGGCATCAGCCTTTTCATAATTGAGCTACATCCAGATTTCTTAAACTAGCTTGTCAGCTTTAACTAGAGAGTCACAAAAACACAAGTAAAATTTTACGTGCTGTGTTAAATTTAGACATACAGGGAAAAAAACATTATTATTTGATTCACTGAAGTCAAGAAGAGTTCTGCTATTGATTTTGAATAAGTATGATCAAAAGTATATGGTTGGAGAAGATGATAAGATTATCAGTGCGTGTTTGGCTTCATTGTATTAGGTGAAACTTGAAAGACCAGTGCAATATTTAGTACTAAACAGATAGATGGATTCCACCAGGGGGATGGGCTGGAGAGGAACTAATGCTCGGAAGGGATGTTGTGTTTTTTATTTTGCTTTTCTTTCTTTTCTTCTCTTTCTTTCTTTTTTTTTTCTCTAGAAAATATAATCTAACTGGGAGAAAGAGCTGCTGATCACTTAAGACAGTAATCATCTAACAACCAGTTCAAATGCTAATACTAACCTGTAAGCAGCATGATAATCCTGTTTGCCCCACATCCTTGAGGGTAGGATGTGATGGTTCATAGAGAAGAAAAGGTGATCACCTTATAGTCTCTTTGACTGGCAGATAACATGCATATAAACAGGCCCAAAATAACCACTCTCATCCTATCAGCTATGATAGGCAAGGGTGCTTTACTTCTGCTTTCACAGAGGATGATAGATGGATTCCAGTTCAGCGAAAGTAGGATTGGTGAAAGTGCTTGCAAACAAACTAACAAACAAACAAGCAGGAAAAAAAAAGGCTAATTTAAAGGCTGAACATACCACTACAGTCATCTGGCCAAAGATGTTCATAAAGAGGTACAAGTTCTGAATAAAACATAAAATAAAGATAAAAATAAATAACATTTATATATATATTTAAATACAACTGGAACAAATTCTGCATTCCTTCTTTCAGATTTTATACATTATTTTGAGGATGAAGCAGAGAATACATTTTAACATTCTGTCCTCTCTTGGTAAAAAATAGATGTAGACAGGTAAAAAGGGGAATAATATATAAGATATCTTTGCCAATTAAAATGGGATCCAAATAATATCTGGAAAAACATGTCATTTCCAGTGGAGGGCATGCTCCTGACTGCATTAATGTCAGAGGAAATGGACGAAAATCCAAAATAAGCATTTACTCATAAAAAAGTAACAGAAAAGCAAGAACTGAAGTGACAGAGAGCAAGGAAAGAGGACTTTTTAGAAAAGAAACCTCAGGGGTAGTTATTCACTTAAAACTGTGGAGGAGTGCTGTTGGGAACAGACATAAAGCTTTCTTTGAGAATAGGACCAATCCCTTCCAACTTAAATGATTTTCTGGATTATTTTTATACTGCATTTCATTTCCATTTGGTAGAGGCGGGGTGCACTCTGCAGCAAAGGATCCCTTTGACAGGAGGAGTAATGAGCCTTGACTACACAAGATTAGGGACTAGGCTAGAAACAAGCAACTGAAGCAAGGATGTCTCCTGCATGAAATTGCAAGTATCTTGCATGCATTGCAAGTTTGGGGAGGGGATTTTCTTCTGTGTGCATTGTCTTTATAGCATCTTCAAAGACGTGAGGGGTAAAGAGCAAGCAGATGAACAAGCACATGTGGTAACGTGCCAATTTGTGAAAATTGTTCACAGATAATTCGCTTCCTCCTTGCAGATTGCTGCAGATCTATGAGGCTGGGTAGAGCATATGAGTCATGCTTAAAAGCAATGAAGAAGAACAACTCTAGTCTCATTTGGCTGAAATACTATTTAGTGTACTTCAGTATTCTCTGACAAATCATATCTCAGGTCTTTGCTGTATGAAATTGTCTATGGTTACAGTCCTCCCTGAAGTGGATATTTACTTTATCACACCACTTATGTCATGTGAGCAAAAAGAACAAAAAATCTCTGAGATGGTGAATAGCCTGAAATATAAAACAGAAATTAATAGGGATTTTGTCAACTGACAAAGAAGATTGAATTGATGATATAATTTAACTCTGCTGTTCTATTTAATAGCCTCCTATAAGTACTAAACCCTCCAACCTCATAGGCAATTGTAAGATCTATTACAGAAGAAAATATTTATTTCCTTTTGCATTTTCAATTTTCTGCCATATGAACTAACAGTAATTTGCAATTTCTTTCACCAAGGGGAGCCTATTACCCCAGGAAAAAGATCTTCATGCTTCAAACATGTGATTTTTGGTGTCTGTTGCCCCCTTCCCCCTTTTTTTCCCTTGCACTGGCAAAAGAAAACTTTCCAACAGTCATGAGTCCAGACTAACAAAGAGGTTCAATAAATTCCTAAAATGTTAGCTAAGACTTTCCCATTCCCGAAGTAGTGCCCATCTAAGAAATGTCAAATAAACTATACAAAGCAAGGGAGGTCAGTAGCTGAAAAGCTAAAATCTTTGCTTCATAACATCACAAGCAGAAGCCCTCATAGTTTGAAAATTAATTAAAACTAGACCCTAACAAGCACCGTCTACAGAGAACTATTAAAGAGTCCCTCTGGCCATTACATGACAGCCATAGCACTTTGCTTCATCCTAGCTTTCCTGCAAGAAATGTCTATCATCTGGATCATCTCTTTCTTGAAAAAAGAGAAGTTAATTCCAATATCCACTGACGGTTTCCTGTCAATGTGTGTCTCTTAGATGATTAACTTCTAACTGAATTACACAAAGAGTTTATTTATCCATATTTATTAAACTATGATTTTCTCACTACTTTATTCCTCCACTTGCAATTCCTGTCTTGTTTTCTTTGCAACCTTTTTTCGTGATATATTCTAATGCTGGTATGCAAACTTCAATATTTCCTGTAAAACTTAAACAGCAGGGTCAAAATTTGAGACAAGTTTGTGCTGTTTAAGATATGGTCTCTTTTCTCTCAGAAACCTACTATAAGCCAAAATAACATGCTAGGATTGCTATCTTTGGAATTTTTATCTCTTTGCTTAAAAAAAAAAAAAGAAAGAAAGAAAAGTTTCAAATTGGGGGTAGGAGGGAAGTGATTTCACAAATCTTTTTCAAGAAACACCTGAACATATTGTATCAATGCTCTTTCATATGTTTAAATATTTTTATATTTAGCAAGAAATGCATTTTTTTACTTTAGTGATATTTTTGACCCTAGCTTCTGGGTATACTCTGCTTTTTAGAGTAGTTATGCTACTCACTAAATGCTAGTTAGACATGCCTAAAAGTTTCTGTTCACCAGGTAAGTTTTAAAAACAGAAAGAGTTATCCACAGCCTAAATGATCCATACCTGAAACAGAAGTTGATACCTTACCTAGATTTGATTACACTGTGCAATATTTTACTACATTCTCTATTTTATCCAATTTATTTAACTATCTGTTTCATAGCTCTGCAATCCTTGCTAACAAAATCTCAATCACAGTTTTAGCATATGATCTTTTCTGATGTAGCATAGAGTCTATGATCCTGATGGATGAGGTTTTTTAAGAAATGGTAGTGCATAACACTGTAATATATCAGGAAAACTTTTTCTTACATGTCACTATGAAGTCATCAGTCATGGGACTAAAGCAATCATTAGCCACTTGCATAATATAAATGTACTCCTAAATTGCATGTTCTGGCCAGGGCTGAATCCAGATTGCTGATCAGCATGGCATGTCTCCAGGTGGGCAGCTGAGGAAAGGATTTCAAAGGCCCCAAAAGAACCAGGCACCCAGCACAGAGCTATGTCCTGCATCTCCTCACTTACAGAGATAACTTAAGGAAAACTTGAAGTTATAGGGCATTTCCAGGCTTCTCTTGAGAGCAGCACATCTGCATTATGGGTGTACCCAGTTCTTTACACAGTCCTGTTCATCTGGATCCTAGACAACAGTCAATACATTCCTAACTTTCCTCTGAGAGACGCACATTTCCCCTGAGAGATACCATATATTAAATACATTCCCAACAATCCAGGTCCATCGGAACTGCACTGTTACCATTTTTCTGAGTTTAATATTGTATCTGCCAGAGTTTAGTATTGTATCTGCCACTGATAGAGTATTTGTTTAGCATTAGGAAAAGATGGTTGTACTTTCTGATGTACTTAGGTATGTGGACATCTTTGATGTGCTGGCTATTGTTGGAAACATCCATTTCTAGAAAACTCAGTCTTCTCTCTCCCAAGAAGCTTTAGCCTCCCAAGGCTATGATTTAAATAAACATCTACACATCTGTATGCTTATCTGATTTGAAACAGTGACCTTTCTGAGGCTCAGCCAGTGTTAATTTGCAAAGAACATAGAACATAAATCAAGCAATGAAAATGAAACACTCACCTCCAGAGACAGAAGGAGCAGAAAAGTGATCAGAAAGTACTGAGCTGAGATTTGACAGAATTTAAGTCAATGGAGGCTTTTTCTCTTACTTAAACATACTCAGAATATTCATCAGCTAGGAAAGATTTTATAAAAGTTGTTGTGCAGACTCCTTAAGACAAGAATATATCTGCTCTGGCCACCAGACTGATTTATAACAGAAGGTTTCATGTAATTCGTACTCTTCATAAACTATTGACTGAAAACTTCCCAGACGAAATCTTTAAGCAATGCTGGGTGTCATCCAGTATATGCCATAGATGAGAGAGATGCCATATATCTTGTTATACTGCAAGGATACTTAACAGTGCAAAAAAACACACAGTATATTTCTTCTTTGCAGTTTTATAACACTAGATTTTACTATGCATTTTTTTCTTTCTTATTCAGAGAAGATCTGTGAGATTCATCCTTTCTTCTTGCATAGGACCTTTTGGTGTCTTTTTTTGGGAAGACAACCTGACTGGGATGTACACCTCATTAAAGGTTTACAGAATGCTTTACCTTTCTTGACTGTTATCAGGTGGTAACCCTTTATATACATTCAAAACCTTATTGAACTATTCCGTATGACTCCATGTGGACAGATGACAAACACCCCTGCTGTCCCACACTGCTTAGTAATCATCTGCCAACCAAACACATTTACAACTCCACCAGGCCACTGTCATCTTCAAAAGTTTCACAGCAAATCTTTATATTCTTTACATTTTCTTCCG
>NW_010578970.1:0-10804 GCF_000705375.1 Tinamus guttatus | reverse complement strand
CTTCTTTTGCAAAAATGCCATGATGTCAGGTCATTTATTATGTTCCACGTACAAGCTTAGGAAAATAAAACACAAATATCTTTCAAACACCTGTTTGATTTTTTGTAAAGGAAAGGTGATAGTGCTTAGACGTCATAAAAAGGGAAACACTTCCAGTTAGGAGTGTAATTGGTTTACAGATCCCTGCCTATTACAGGGCTTTGGTACAGGTATTAACTGTAGTCAAGATTCTGAGCAGCCTGTTGACTGGCAGTTGCTCTCAGCTGCACGAAGCCTCTGGGCTTTTCTGCCCTGTGTCTGCTCCAGCCCCTGCAGAGCAGAGGCCCCTGCCTGACCATTCCAGGGAGTTTGCTGTGAGCCCTAGGGGAGAGGAGCTCTCCTGAGGATGATGCACCCAGCCCACAGCTTGTTCGTTCTCTGGGTACCAGAACTCCAAAGTTCTGCGGCAGTGTCTGCAGTCCTCAGTTGGGTTGAAGTGAAACATGTAAGGCCTTGAACTCTGGGCCCCTATCAGGACCCGAAAGCAGGGGACCTCCCTTCTGTCGCGCAAGGCACCGCGCCGCAGCAGCTCCGCGCCACGCACCGCACCGCTGCAGCGCAGCTCCGCGCCCCGCTACCGCCCGGCACCGCGCGGCGCAACGCAACAAGCAGCGCAGCAGCGCGACGCGGGACGGGGCAGCGCAGCGCGGGGCCCGTCTGTGAGCTCACGGCCGCCCTCCCTCCCTCCCTCCGGCGCTAACGGCACAGAGGCCTCCCGTGCACCCCGCCCTCCCGCCGGGTCCCTGCCCTGTGCGGGCAGCCCAGGGCTGCTGGCGCCCTCGGGGCAGCCGCCCCTCTTCAACGTGTGCAAAATTCGCTATGGATGTCATCAGGAGAGAGTGACACCCCCACATCCCAATGCCTTATGTGCAGGAGCTTATGGAACATTCATGCTCGTGTAGAAAGGAAAATGTATAAGCAAGGGAACTGATCATGCGCTCCCAAGGGAAGATTGACAAATAAATAGAACAAGCTGACTCCTTCAGGTGTGCTCATCCTCTGCGCCACTAGTGGCAGATGTGGCCTCTAAACGCACCTCACTGTTCACTCTTCTAACCCCCACTTCCTGAGTTTGTCCATGAAGAGATGCTGTGGGACACAGTGCCAGGAGCTTTGCTGCAGTCAATTCAGATGACACCCACTGCCTTCCCCTCCTCTCCCTAGGCATCATAGAAGGCTTCCAGATGGGTATAGCATGATTTCCCCTTGGCAACACCATGTCTTCCCAGCAGATATCAACGGTGTTTAAAGTCTCCAACTTGAGGAGTCTGAGACAGGAAAAGCAGCTACGAAGAGAGAACCTTCTGAAACTGCATAGGAGGGGGAGCAGGAGAGAAAGAGAACCTGCCTCCTAGCACCTGCTGCTTCTCCCTTCCCTTTTGCTCACCTTCCTCAGGGCATTCCCTCTGTCCCCTGCATTGCCCTTTCTCCTCTACTGGAAGTACCAAGACTCAGTGAGGCAGCCTTCCAAAATGAGTCATTTTCCCCTCTGCATCCCCTGTGCTCTGCTTAGCTCTGACAACAACAAGGAACTGGAACGCCTGAAGGGTAGGAGCTCTGATGGGCTCAGGAGGGATTGGGACCTTCACATTGCGCTTTTGAGCTGAGAACATCACAGTATCTGTGAGCATGTGTGCTGGCTTAGGCTTGACTTCTCTGACCTCACTGCGTGTCTCAGGAACTACAACTCCAAAGGGAGTCATTCCTTTGTCACATTGTGATCTTTACCAGGATGTACCACTCTGTGTTCACAGTGAGGACTTTGCTTGCTGGTGGGATGAAGGGGTAAAGATGAAACGTCACCATCTCTGTTTAGTGCAGCTTGTTACAGGACTAGAGCTCCCGAAGGCCCAGATTCTGAGTGTTTCCACACTACCCCCAAGCAGCAACTCTGAGACTGGCTGGAGAGCTTTCCTTTTCCATGCACTGCTCATCTGCTCCTGATGAGATTGCCAATTACCCTAGCTCCTTGCTTGCCTTTCCTTATACTTTCAAGTAGTGCAAAGAAATCTTCTACTTCTTCCTTAACTCTTTTGACTGTGAGTTTGGCGGTGCGTAGCAGTGATGTGGATGAAACATTTACATTTGTGCTGTGTCTGGAGGGACAGGAGGAACAGCTGGAGGGGCTCTGCCAACTCCATAGAGGCAGCATTCTCTTTGTAGGATGGCATTTTTCACCATTCCCACAGTGTATGAACACCTGGGATTTTGATGCTTTACAGAAGTAATTGCAGGCAGTAAAATCAAGCTTGCTGTTTTACTTCCCCAAATGTGAGGAAGGAATACACGTACATTGTTGTCATCACTGTTAGGGAACTGCTGCTCTTTGGCCAACCCATGACATTATTGTCATTAATTCTATTTCAAGCTGGTTCACAGTGTAGGAGACCTTCTTCCTGCAAAGGTGAGAGGAATGAAGAACAGAAGAGCATGCAGGTCCATTGCTCAGCTCAGTGAGTGGTTCTGTGACATGCCCATGTATGAAAAGGCAGCATTGCTTTTGTAGCAATGTCAGTGCTTGTTTACAGCTGCATGATCACTTTGGCAGCTTTTGAAGAAGAGGCCTTCCTCCCTTTAGGTATCTCCCCAGTCTCTCAAGGCTACTTGCAAGAGATCTGAGGAGGGTGGAAGGAGCAATAATTGTGGATCTAGTTTCTGTGCAGGCACCTCTGGGTGGCTGGTGGCCGCACTGTTGCAGCTGCCCCAAGGAGACCCCAACTCTGTCTGTAGCCCTGAGCAAGTATTGAAACAGGGAACTTGGTAACCACATGCAGGAGACAAGGACTGCACACACCCACAGAAAATGTGGAACTGAGCAGCAGCAGCAGAGAACCTAAAGCAACCAAACTCAGTTTAAACTTCATTAACATACAGAAAACACACCATGAATATGATCATAAGAAAGGAATAACTGTCCCCGCCACCCCCATGCCTCAGATGTGGAAACCTGTGCGACGCGCATGCTCGTATAGATAAATGTCTAAGCAAGCGAACCGCTCATGCACTCACAAATGAAAATGTGCACAATACACACAAAACACGTAGTACAAGCCAAACTCCTTTGGGTGTGCCTCCATTGTGAAGGATTGCCAAGCACCTGATTCTGCACAGAATGAAATAAAGATCTTTGTGGAACTCGGTGTGCGACTTGGCTTGGTGTACCGGGGATGCTCCCGCAATGGGATAAGAACGTGTCTTCCCTTCCCGCATCCCTATGCTCTGATGTATCTCTGGCTACAAGAGGCTCAGCCAAGAGGAGCTGCTGTTGTTGGGGGAACTTGGAGGTGTGAAGTGCAGCAGCTCTGAGAGGCTCAGAAGACTCCTCTAATGCAGGAGTGAGTATCTGCAGACTTGGTGATGAGGGCAAGCAAACCTTTTGGAAGTGTGGGAAAGAGAACGGAGTTCCCTCCATTTTCAGATCTTCTGGCTGGTGACGCTAGGGTAAGTCCTTACCTTTGCATTACACTGTTCATTTGTTATTCTAAAACTCACCGCAACATAATCCAGTTGCTTTTTATGCTAAGCTTGCTCATGCCACAACAGACTTGGAGCTTTGCATATGAGGTTCTCCAGCTGCGTTGGAAAACATTACATTTCTGCATGTTCCAAAGAGAATGAGTAATTTCAATCTCTGACTGTAGAACTCTCCTTCATGTTCTGCTGTTGTACCATGGCACAGGTACTTCTCAAGCAGCTTCAAGCAATTTCTGATCACACCATGGGTGTCCAGGATGCTCAAGATGCCCAGAATGCCCCAAGCTATTTTGGAAGAATTGTGGCGGAGGTTGTAATTTGGATGCAGAAGGAAACAGGGTGAGCCTGCGGTCAGTAATGGTATCCCTAGAGCATAGCAGTCTGACTCCAGACCCTGAAGCTCACCTCAGTGAGACTAGTCTTCCTGAGAGGAGTACGTTCCAAGTTATCTATATTCTGCCAACCTATCTACTTAAAAGTCATCTAAATGTGTCTCTCTCTTTAAGGTTTTAACATCTTGTGAAGGGTCTTTTCTGCTATGTCTGTTTTCAAATATAACTTTCTTTTTCTTCTTCTTCACTGTTTTAAGTTCCACACTTGATTGTCCAATTAACTTGGCATCAGCTTCAAAACTAACTCTTCACAGCACAGCATTTTAGGAGGAGTTCCTCCCTGAAAATGCTCTACCAATAACTCCCAATTCTTGTGGGCAACAAGATTTCATCCAAGAATGTGATGTTTTACAAAGGGTGATGCTTGCCTTGTCAAAGCCACTCTGCCCCAAGCGTGTAGCGCTGCATGGGGTTGTGACTGCAGTTCAAGACCCAGCTCACGGCCTTGTTGAACATCATACAGTTGTTGATAAAGATACTGAAAAGGACCAGCTCCAACACCGATCCCTGGGGAACACCGCTGGTGATTGGTTGCCAGCGGGATTTTCACCAGCCAGATTTTCATCCAGCAAAGAGTACACCTATCTAAGACATGAGCTGCCAGTTTCTCCAGGAAAAGGCAGTGGGAGACTGTGTTGAAGGTCTTGCTGAAGTCCAACAGACCACGTCCACAGTCTTTCCCTCATCCACTAGGCGGGTCACCTGGTCATAGAAGGACATCAGGTTGGTCAGACAGGGCCTGCCTTTCATGAGCCCGTGTTGGCTGGGGCTAATCCCCTGGTTGCCACACACATGCTATGTGATCACCCTCAAGATCATCTGCTTCCTAACTTTCCCCAATACCGATGTCAGGCTGACAGGCCTTTGCTCATCAGAAATGTCTTCCAAGGCACCATGATGCACCTGATGCACCATGGCCTTGAGCTCCTCCTGTTTGTTGTCCATGCTGTGATGTACATGAACTGGGCACTCCCCCAACCCTGGCATGCTGCCCCTAGGCGATCCCAGGTTTATCCCCCTCCTCCTCCATAGCTACTATAAAGCCCACTCAGAGAGCCCCACCAACTCCTCGGCAAGGATTCTTTTCCCCCTGAAAGACAGGTAAACCCCATCCTTCACCAGGAGGCCAGGTGCTGTAAAGCCTATCCCATTGTCAAAAATCCCCAAAAGCACGTGCTGACACCAGCCTCTTGGCCATATGGTAACCAAGTGGCTTTTTCTGTTCCTCTCAATACCCTTCCCTGACACTGAGGAGACAGAAGAGAACACCACCTATATTCCCATTCCTTCAAATGGTGGACCTCCCTTCTGGTGGGCTTCAGGCTTCTGTTGTCAACTACATCATCAACAACTTGGAAAAGAAATAATACATAGTAGACAGAGGGAATGACAAGAGCTGGGAGCCTTTTTCCAATGTCCCTTACGCAGGCCCATGGGAGACAACAGACCTCCATGTGAGAAGGAACTGGTTGACTAATTGGGCCCTGGTAAGGAAACACAGAGAAGCTTTCACTACGTGCTGTGAGATCCTTCTGCAGAAGTGATTTGCCAGGAACAGAAAGGGGAATGGAGAATACACATGTTGTTCAAGACTCTCCCAGCTCCAGAGAGGCCAGCCTGGGACCTGACATCTCCCCAAATCACCTTTGAGGTGCCACCCCGCAGCCCTCAAGCACCCCCAGGACAGACATGCAGCCCTCAGTGTTTCCTCCAGAGGTCCCACTGACATGCCAGTTATAAGAACTTGAACCCACGTGGGGGTAGCAATCACAGTACTAGTTTACAGCTGCATGATCACAACTTTTGATGAAGAGGACTTCCTCTCTTCACACATCTCTCCAGTTCCAGAATGTTGAGTATCTGCACATCAGATTGATACCATTGATGATAATCTAGGCCTTATCCTTCTGAAATGGAGATACAGTTCTACAAGCTTTTACAGTTGAGGTAGTTGGCGTGACTTGCCCCTGGTCTCTGTGGTGGAGCAAATAAATGGGCTAGAATATGCAGAATCATGAATGTCCCAATCCCCTCACACCAGCCCTGCAGCTTGCTCTCTGTGGCAACCAACCACATCCCAAGAAACAGGGGTTAGCCTCTTGCACCACTTTTACCAGGTGCCACCTAGAATTTTTTTAAATGGGTAATGAATTTTGATACGAAGAAATCATTTCAACTGGAGAGTAGGTGTTTCTGAGAGCAGTTTCTGAAGAAGGGCTTTTGGGACCTGTAGACTGGCACCTACAGCTACTAAAATCTGCTATTGACATGCTACCCAAAACCCATAAGGACTTGCGAGAAGACACTGCCATAGTGCCAAGGGAGCTCTCCTCTAAGTTGTTTCTTGTCTGGGACAGAAATGGTGGCTATGTGCCAGCCTTGGCCTGAACAACACTTTAGAGTGTGTGAGTTTAAGGTAAGGGTTATGGATGAGAGGACAAGCTTAGAGGTGTTGTGAATATGAGAGTGGGAAGAGGCTGCAAAAGGAAGGTGTTCAGTACCATGGGCGCTGTTGCATAAGGAGTTTCTTCTCTGGGCCAGAAGTGCGGGTCTATATATGCCAGCCTTGGCCTGAGGGATAACTTGAGGTTTGGGATTAAGTACAAAGAAAGAGGAAGGCTAGAGGCACCATTTTGTGGGTTTTTGGATGAACTTAGAAACAAAGGTGTGTGGTGCCAAGAGAGCTATCATGTGAGAAGTTTCCTGTCTGGGCCAGAAATGGGGGTTTAAGTCCCACAACTGGCCTGCACAACATTTTGAGTCCTGAGGTTGAGAGGAAGAGGAAGGCCAGAGGCAATGTTGGCTTGGTGGGGGAAGTGACTGCCAAAGGCAGAGAGGTACCTTCTTTCAAACCATGCTTTTATGCAGACCCCCATTTCTGGTCCATAGGGGAAATTCCTCACGTGACATCCGTCGGCACCACACACCTTCCTTTCACAGTTTCTTCCCACACCCATGACAGCGGCGCTTCTAGGTTTGCTCTTTCTCTCAGTCCAAATCCAACCCAATTCCTAACCCTAAGATTAGATTTTTTTCTCCCAACATCCCAGAAAAGAAAAGGGATGTAGACACCTGATTTTTGATCATCTCAGATGAACTGAAATCAGGGTCAGATGTTTGAGCCTCACCCAAACCCGAACGTTCACAGGGTTTTCAGGCCAAGGCTGGGATGTGATCTCACCTTTCCAGCCCATTTGAGAAACTCTTCACACAACAGTTCTTGGCACCACACACCTTCTTTTTACTGTCCCTTCCCACACCCACAACAACAGTGCCTCCAGGCTTGCTCTTTCTATCAATCCAAATCCTAACCCTCAAAGCCTTTTCAGGCCAAGGCTGGGATAGAGATACAGAGTCAGTGCTTCTGCTAGGAAATCAGAGGGAGGCAGCTAGGCAGACTAAACTCTGCTGCTTCATCACAATCCATGAATCCAAGTGGAGGAAGCTCCCTTCCATTCTCTTTCCTCCTCTTCCCAAAAGTGATCTCTAGTGCTGCAAATACTGCTTCATTAGAGAGACACGTGCAAGCCAATGTCTTATTGCCAAGATGAGAAGCCATCAGGTGACTAAACAACAAGTGTTCCAGCTCTTCAAAGTGGACGGCACGAAGATGAGTGTTTAGCCTGCACCAGTCTTATGCATGATATCACAGACTACAGTTTATCCTCCAGGCACACTGCATCCATGACTTCTTGATATCCGGAAGTGACAAAGTGACTACAACATGAAGATGGGAGGGTGAGAAGATATTCAAGGCATCCTCACAGCCCAGCCTTCGGTGCCAGGATATATGTGAGTGCATCTGGAATTCTGTCTGGAAGTCTGCACAGTTATTTTGCTTGCTTATTGTCTGTAAATCATTGACCACTTCCTCCCTTGGCAGCCTCCTCTATGCCTGAAGGCCACTGTCTGCTCCTCCTTTGAATAACATCCACATTAAGAATTTCACTGGAGATCAGAAGTAAGCTCTTGAAGTGAGTCTTCCCATGCTCACAACCTCCATCCTCCACTCCTTCCTGTGGTATGACACCTTCACTTCATTCTCTCGAGAACTCCCACTGTCCTTGGGCTAGAGCCAAATGTAAGACAGACTGAAGATCTGTGCCTCCTAGGTCCTGGCTGCTGGTGGCTGCTCAGTCTGGGAGACCAGAGGGGAGCTAGCCTGAATAAACACTACTCAAAAGGCATACAGGTCAGAAGTGTTAGGTTCAGAAAATGCTTGTGGCTCTTAGAGGCTGTCCTGATGCCAGGGTATTGATTCAAGGACTTCAAGGCTGGGAGAAATTTGCCTTGTGGGAAATATGGCATCTTCCTGCATGTGAAAAAAAATGTGCTAAATTCTTTGAGAACTAAAAGTCCAGAATAAACTGTCATTTGCATGCTCAGAAGAACTGCTAGAGGTTGGCCATTTACCCTCTGACTGTCTGGACTACATTCTGCCTCAGATCCACCAAGAACTTCCCAAGCAGGCCCTCCCTAGACGGCCTGTCTGAAGGTCATTGGGAGCTCTTCCTATGGTTATGTCTACAGTAGCATTTCAGCCAAGATCAGGAGTGAGCTCTTGAAATGAGTCTTCCTATGCTCCCGACCTCCTGAGCTTTACTCCTTGCTGTGGAGAGCTCCCACAGTCCTCCAGCTAGAGCCAAAGGGGAAGATGGTCTCCAGGCCTGTGCCTCCTGGGACCTGACTGCTGCTAGGTACTCAGTCCTAGAGACCAGGTGAGAGCTAGCCACAAATCAATCCCTCTCAAAAGGCATACAGGATAGTCACTGGCCTTGCTGCACCCAATGCCTCCCTCAGCAGATCCTCTGCTGTTTCATGCTTCTACTTGCTGCTGTTAAGTGTGGCCTAGCACAACTAGGTATTTGGAAGCAAGCAGTGTTTGCAAGCTGTTTTGGTCTGCCTTGTTCCTGCATCCTGAAAAGTCTTGTGGGGCTGCTCTGGGAGGGCCGGGGCAGTGGTGATGGGGTAGCTGCCCTGCAGCCCCACACTGGGAGTGCTAGGGCAGGATGGAGAGTCCCAGCAGGGCAAGCGCTCCGCTCTGCTTAAAAAGATGAGCTGGGCTGGAGCTGGAGCTACAGCTGGAGATACCATGGTGTGTAAGCAATTGGTTTCTGCAGCTGCCTTTTCTGCAGTGGAGCCCTTTGCCAGAGGGATGAAAACAATTTAGTACTTCCCTCTGCTCCTGCAATCACTTACCTCATGGTAGATTTTCTCTGCCCAGTTTTTCTTTACTGCTGACTCCCTGCTTTGTTCTTTCTCAAATCCTGGCCAGCTCCGCTTAGCCTTCAGGGGAAGGAGAGCCCTGTCTGTGGAAACTTCCCTACTTCTTCAGCACCTTGGGCAATCGCATTGTTCTTTAAAGCAGTCAGCACTGCTCTCCCTATTACAGCTTGAGGTTGGCGCAAATAGAGGCTAAAGCAAGCAAATGTAAACAGGTACCAATATTTGGTCTTCAATTTAACTTTGCCAAAATAAAGGGGGGGAAAAAAAAGATTGATCTCTCTTCTACCACAGCCATGAAGTTTATAGCTATTTATTTATTATTATATAAGCTTTGCCTGCCCCAACAACTGGACCTAAATGCTTACCCAGGTCTTGTTACATCTAATTCGTTCCAGTGGGCTAGGAGCTAAAAGTGGGTGGGGGGCCAGGGGGCCGGGGAGGTGGTTTTGGATGGTGCTGGAAAGCACCAGGCGCAGAGGATGGCAACTCCTGCTTTGACCATGACTGCGTCTGGGCTTTTTTCTTCTCTGGGGCGGCGGGAATGGCGGGATGGTTTTCCAAGAGCGAGGAGTGACTGCTGGGGTTGAGTCCAGTTCTCCGCGGTGCCAGGGTTAGTAGGCCAGTTGCTAGGGCGTGAGCTGGCATCTGGCGTGGATCTCTGGGCTGCAAGGAGTTTCCTGCAGAGAGAGGCAGCTGCTCAGGACATACAGGCTATGGGTCCCAGGGTGGAGAAGAGCCTGGACTTGTCAGATGTGCAGTAGTCCCACAGTGTGGACAAGCTCAGAGCCCCATTGGCTGTCTGGCTAAATCAGGCCACAACTGATGCAAGAGTCCCAGGAGAGCAGCCTGCAGCCCCTGTGGTGCCTGGCACGCTATCTCCAAGTAGGAGCTGTAGGGTACCAAAAGCCACAGGTAAAAAACAGGACACACTTGTACCCACAAGGCTTTGTTTATGCTCCCCTGCACCCAATCCCAGTGGCTTCTCGAGTTCTTCTTGGCCCATACCATACTGACCTGCCTTCTCTGCACCTGCTGGAAGGGGGATCTAACTTTGCGAAACAACAGGGACTGAAGTACTGGACAGTATGCCAGAATCTAGGAGAGCTTCGAGACTGAGAAGTCTTAATTCTCAGTTTCTGACAAAAAACAACTCAATTTATAATCTGACTGACAGTGAATAAAAAAGGTATCTCCAAGGAAACAAGATCACAACTTCTGCTGCAATGAATGCTTTCTTTGGCACATATATCCAAAGTATAAAATCCCTGCCTGTACTGAAAAGAACTCGTTGTGAGTGTCCAGGTTCACATGGTACAATGTCCTTGCCCAAAGCAATGCGTAAAGCCGGAATGGAGTCATAATCATGATCTGAGTTGCTCTGATAGCTAGGTTGAGGAGCACATTTGGAATTAATGTCACTAAGTAAGAAGATGTTTTAATATCACCAAATTCCCTCAGATTGGACTGTAGCTACTACAGTTCTTACTTTCTGTGGCAATCTCTCCCTTTGTTTCTCTTCGTGATTTGGCTTAATAACCAAATTTGCTCTCCAGCAGACTACGTATTCCTTACTAATAATAGCTGTCTGATACAGAATTACAGAATTATAGGGAAAAAAAAGAAAAAAAGAAAACTCACCGTTTCCTCTTCCTCAGTATGCAAATAACTATGCA
>NW_010578969.1:0-19117 GCF_000705375.1 Tinamus guttatus | reverse complement strand
CACTTCTCAAGATATCCATCAGACTAGCAGGAAAAAAGTTGAAGGACTATATCCATCAGACTAGGATGAAGGACTGGGCTATCAATATTTCCACCACTGAGAATGACTGTGCAGTACTGTAACCAGTTCTGGAATGAGTTTTAAGACAGACAATGAAACACTGAAGATGATTCAGAAAATAAAAGCCTAATTTAGATGACTGAAAATAATATTTTAAGAGTTCAAAAAAAAAAGGATAAAAACAAAGAAGGAAGCTGTTAGATGCCACCAATCCAGACAAAATTTAAAGAACAAAAAGCTGGTAACAGAAGACTCTTCAATTGTGTAGACGAAGATGTAAAACAATCCAAGGATGGAAGCTGAAAACAAAATCAAACAACTTCAGCAGCAAGGATATGCACTGCATTTTAGTTGCTTTAAAACAACTATAAGAATAATAAGACACCTAAAAAAAAACCCTGAGAGTTTTAATTTTTACTACACAAAGCAGCCTATCAAAAGGGCAAAAGATAGTCTCTGATTCAAAACACTTATTTTGTACTTGAAACTAGAATTAAATTTAGATAAGGTTCATGAAGTTCCCTCAAGGTTTATGAATACTGGTGTCCACACACTCCATCGCAGCTGAAGTAAGTCTCTGGTAATTGCATTAGGATAGAGGCTATTCCAGAGCTGGTGCACCACAATCATAACAAAATAAAACATTTTATTTATACACTGCAATATGTTCCTTCCTTCAAAAGATGGCCATTCACAACGTTGCTTTCATTTTTATCTCCAAGATCCAACCTAGACATGCTAGGTATTTTCTGTATCTGCCACCCAGGTGTACACATGGTGTAAACATGAAGTATTTAATTAGAAGTAAAACGTGGATTCCGTAAACTTATTTCAGAGAATTCTCCTAGTATTGAGTTCAGGAAGACAAAAATATCTAGCAACTGAGGTCTCAAGTTATTTTTTGCAAGATCCTGCTTGTTTCCCTCCAGTCCTCCCCAGGTTAATCTCCAGCTCACACTGAAAAAAAATACTGTTCTTGAAGAAAACATGCTTCTTATGTGTTCTACGTAAAAAGGATAGAGAATAGCTAGGGAAATGGATACACATCACAGTACCCAAGGTATTTATTATTTTCCCAGTAATGCTTTTGCTATAGTTCAACACATGCTCTTGTATCACATATATAACACACTTATAGTCTTAATGAACCCAACAATTCACAAGTGCATTGCTTTCATGCTACTTACACCAAGAGCTGCTTGGTAGGTAACTTCTGAAGGGAAAGTAAATGAAGGCCCTGTTGTAACTGGGCTGCTAGGAGGTGGAGTCACAATCAGTCCTGTGGTACCAATATGAACCTGCCAAAAAAAGAAAAAGTCAATTTGATCAGATTTGTTAGGCCCCTAACAAAATCAGAAACCTGTATTTTAAAACATGTATAATTGATACTTATTTTCTGGTAAATTACCTGAGAAGGGGCACTGCAGGAAAGTCCTGTCAGCTCACTTATGCGGGCGGCTGCAGTTGGGTTACTGGAGCTAATGAGAACAGGAGGACTGATTTCCATCGAATGGCGGTTCTGAGAAGACTGCGAAGACTTGTTGGACATCGTGAGGGAGGTAAAAGAGTGCCGTTTTTTGGTGTTTTTCTTGGTATCAGTGTGCTTTTGGGTTGAGTTGTTATGGGCTGCCCCAGAGGTACCTTCTCCAGAGTCTACAGCAGAGCCCGAGGGCTTATCCAACTCTATCAGCTGCTTGGCTGCTGTGTTAAACTGCAAAAAAATATATATTAAAATTAGTATTTTGTATTATTTATAAAAATCAACTGAATAGAACACTAATTTCATTTTTCTTCTAGTCCTAAGAATGCAGTGTAACTTCTACACTGTAGAGCATAAGATCCTAAAATGAATTTTTTTTTCTTTAAGCTTACCTAAAGTATATTGGTTCATAAAGAACTTTTTCTATTTGTTGCAGCAATGTTGTATTAAGTGCAAATAAAATCTTCCTCTACAGAAAAGAAACATGGAATCCTATTAAGTTTCTTTTTACTGTAATTTAGTTGCAAGTAATAGAAACAGAAAAAATATTCACATTTTTTCACAAAACCATTATTTCCTTCACTTCAATGTTGAAATATGAGTGAAATATGAGTCTGTGAATGAGTAAAATACACTACTTGTAAAAAACACTAATTGTTTCCAAAAAGAAGTCTCCATTTTGCAAGCTTTTATAGAAACAGAAATTGGGTTGCTCATTAAATATCTTGACCAAATGGCAAGTCCCAGGAAAAAGCTTTCTCTAACCTGGGTAAGTTGAGTGATTGGTTTAAAAAAAGCACTACAAACAGCTGTACTGACTGAACTAAAGGGACAGTTAACTGCAAGGAGTTGGGAATGAACTGCCGGGGATAAGAACTTCTTAAATTGGATTTTAAAGAGTTCTTAAATCAAAGCCAGAACTTCATTGAGTTTTTTTTTTTTATCATGTCATATTTATCTGGGGCAAGAAAATTTCACATTTAGACAATGAATTAATATAACTTGGCTCAATTCTTGTCATGGTCACACCTTTCTTCTGTGCTCTGAAATACTTATTTCTCATCCATCTTGTAACATGGAATTATTTCTTTTCTTTCATCCTTCTGCCTCCTTTATTTAAACAAAATCTCTTCAGTGCCAGAAGCGCATACTACCATGCACCTGTACTGTACCTTTCAGAAAAAGGCCAACACTATTGCAGGCCTCTATTCCCCTCCGTAACGCAAATGACAATAATTATTAGTGCAGCTGCACACACTTTTCTTAATCACCTATTAATTTCTATGTAGAGGACAAAATAGTGGCTTTCATCTATGAAACACTTAAAGGCTGGAGAAGCTATTTCTCAAGGACTGTCTAAACTGTCATTGACATGTATTTCCAATGCAGGAAGAGACAGGA
This sequence comes from Tinamus guttatus, assembly GCF_000705375.1. The sequence goes on along the minus strand of NW_010578969.1, from coordinate 16,176 downwards.
TTTTACCTAAGGGTCTGTTGGATGCAGTTCACTGCCTTACTTGCTTAGCAACATCCTATATTTTCTGACTTCCTAGTAGTGCTGCTTTGTTTTTGAGAGGTAGAGATTAGTACAGTGCAAAGCTTACTATTTTTCTCAGTGGCTGCTTTTATTTTGCGGGCAAGTGTCATTTGTGATTGAGTGGATGACCCAAAGTATTAACAAGAAAACACATTGACTGCTTCCAAGTACTTCCATTTTGTTTCCAAACAATGAAAATAGGTATCAAAAGGGTAAGCAAAAATCCAAGGTTGAACAGCTGAGGTCACGAACATTCCCAAATTAAGCACATATAAATAACCTAAGACCGGAAAAAGTCCGTCTCAGGCTATTGTAGAATGTGTATCAGTACTAATTGTTCTAGAAGTGCAATACATAGTTTGCAGCACTTTCTTTCTACAGAATGAAATACTTGGTGGACACAACCTTACCCAGGGCCCAACTTTACTCACCTCAACATATGAGATGGGAAATATCCCTATCTTGTCAGCCAGCATTCCTTCCGCCCAGTTTTCATCCACTCGGCGAATTACAGTCAGAACATCGTCCTGCGAGAACATGCAGGGATTATATCTCCTAGCTGCAATTAAACTTTTAATTTAATTCCCTTCCATAGCATGCAGGCAACCAGTGAAGACAATACGTGGAAAAAAACTGGTACAGAAGGCATTTCGTAACACAAACATGCAGCTTTTGCAACTGAAGCGGCTCCAACTGTTTTGTTTCCCATTTTGCTGAATTTTGACGAACTATCCACAACTCACCTCAGTCATTTGAGTTTGACCACAGTGGGTTGACTTCCCACTACTTCATTCTGTTGTCTCCGATCAGACTCCTCTTAACCCTAGCATTGAGCAACAGAATCTCAACGGTTTTAGATGCCCACTTACTCATCACTTAACCTTCCTAGCAGCTGTTTTCCCACTTGTATAAGAATTCTAGTAACTGATAAGACTTTTCAGATGTACTGAGCTTTTTAAAATATGGTTTTGAGAACATTACATAAAAAGGTTTTAATGGAATATTAAACATTGCTCTCTCTATTCTGAAATACACAATCATTTCATATTGAAGAATATAGAAACATATACCCATTAAAGACTGCAGACTGCATATACCCATTAAAGACATAGTTGCCAACAATTTAATCAAAATTCACAAACTAATACCAGCAATTCTTGAAAGTGTTTAAGTAATAAAAAAGTGTCTATATGCATTTGCACAAATTTCATGAAAAGTTAAAGCCTTTTGCTTTTATGCTATTTAGCCACCCTTTCCATTTAAATAGCTGAAGGCAGAACAAAAACGTGATTAGTTTACATTTCATCCTGCAGTATTTGGGAAATCTAGTAAGTTATCAAAAATGTATTTGGTAAGTTTTTGAAAATAAAAGCTCTGATTTTATTTGTGTTTTCAGTTTTACTTGATTTCATTTTGTGCTTTGCAAGAGAAAAAGTTACAACAGAAATGAAGTCAGAAAAAAATTTAGTGTATCCCAAAACGCAATGAGTAAAATTACAGAGTTCAGTAGTACTTCGTATTTATTAACTAGATCCTATAACATCACTTACGAAAAGCAAAACTGAAAATTTATAGGTATTTCAACAAATAAAAAAATCACTATTTCTCTATAAGAGGGAGTACATTTAATTTGTAACAGTTTATTTCTCATAAATTGAGAACATTTAATAGTATAATTATGAAAAATTGCATTCTCAAAAAAAAAAAACTTCAGAGAAAGTATATACAATTTAGAAGCAGAAGAAAGGCAAGACTAATGTATACAGGAGAAATACCTATAGAATTACTTGCCCTTGTTTTTTCAAATTTTGGCATATCCATTAAAAAAAATATGCAAACAAGACTTGAACATTAGCCATACCAATTCTTAGCCAAGCCAATGAATAACAATTAAACTTTACTTTGTTTTTACCTTTGAAAATGGTAAACAGTCTTTATCTGCTTCCTTGTCTTTTACTTCAAAGTCATAAAGTGCTTTGCACTGAGGCGGAGGCTGAGGTAAAGGTTTAATAATCTGAACAAAGTTGGTAGGAAAAAAGCCGTGAATGCCATTGACTTCTCCATGATACCAATTTTCATCCACCTGTCGACGTAAAATGATGACGTCTCCTTTACTGAATTTAAGATCTCCAGGTTCTTTTCCCTCGTAGTTATACAACGCTTTGGCACATGGTAACTGAGGTACACCCTAAAGAAGAAAAATAAATCACTAGAATTAGATATGTATTGTTAAGTAGGATATCTAAAGCATTTTTGGGAGACTATGAATGAAAATAAATGCTTAAAATTAAAAAGTAAAAATCGCCACAATAAAACTATTTTAGTCTAGTGATTTTACCCAAATACACAGGAAAAGCTGGATAACTGTATAACCTTAGCACCCTTTTCGTTACATTTCATGATGATTTTCAGCAACTCTGAGTTACTACTCGACAAAAGAAGAGGCAAAATAAAATGGTAATGTTTTGCCCCTCATGTCCAAATTCATTAGGTTTATCTGTTAAACAATTCAAAGGTAATTACTGGAAAGTATCCTGACCAGAGATCTAACAGAACAATGCTGCAAAGAAAAACACAGTACTATGATAACACATTTGCTGTAAAGCATATAAGGCATGTTTTCTGCTTGTCTGACTGGCTTATTCATTTTTTCACCTTATCTATTTCACACACACTGGTTGCGAAGAATGAAGACATAATGGAGGTGTTTACCAGCTTGAAAAAACAAATCCCACTTTATTAAAGATAAATTACTTGATCATGGAACAATCTCTTTATTAATGCATTTTTTTCTGAAACACAGCTAAAAAGGGTTACTGAAAAAAATAAAGAAAAATTCAGTTCAAGATATATATTCTTGGGCTTCAGTTGATTTCTCTAGGTCTGAAAACGATAAACAGGGCTAGTTGTCTTAGCCTTTCCTTGTGCATCCGATGCTCAAGACCCTCAAATCTTCTTTACGATCTTTTGTTGGGCTCCCTCTACTACAGCCTTGTCTGCCTTGTACTGCAGTGCCCAGCACAGGACACACTTCAGCCAGAAGAAGCCTTGTGAAGGCCAGACACGGCTTCACAAGGTCTGAGCAGAGGGGAAGATCATCTCCCTTGACCGGCTGGCAATGGTCTCCCTACGGCACCCCAGGACACCAGGTGCCTTCTTGGCCACCAGGGCACTTTGCTGGCCAACAGGGTCAGCTTGGGGTCCACCAGGAGCCCTCAGGAACCCCCTGCCTTTGCTGAACTTCATAGGGCTCCACTCTATGCACCTCACCAGTCTGCCAAGGGCCCTCCAAATGCCCAAGTGTATCAGCTGCTCCTCCCAGTCTGGTATCATCTGCAAACTGAGCGGCTGCATGCCGTCCCTGGGTCCAGGTCACTGATGAATTGATGAATTGAACAAGACTGGACCCAGTATTGACCCTGTTGGGGGGCACCACTAGCTGTGGGGCCTCCAACCAGACTCTGCCCCACTGATCACAACCCTCTGAGCTCTGCCATTCTGCCAGGTCTCGACCCACCCCATCTGGCCCACACTCCCCAAACTTGCCTATGAGGATGGTACGGGAGACAGTGCCAAGCGAGACAATATCCACTGCTCTCCCCTCACCTACCCAGCCCGTCCTTCCATCCTAGGAGGCTATCAGATAGGCTGGTTAAAACATGGTTTCCCCTTGGTGAACCCATGCTGACTACTCCTGATCACCTTCCTGTCCTGAGTCTGCCTGGAAATCACAGATGGGAATTCCACATGCAATAACTGAAGAGAGGCACAGTGCAAGGAAATCCTCAGAAGGAATTGCCAATTAAACAGTCTGTCCCATTAATCAGAGGACACGGAGTGGTTGATGATATATTTCACACTTTTACCACTTTAAATTCTGTCTTACAGTATAATCTATTTGGACATCCTTAATTTTTGTGTATAATTTTATAAAACAGGTTATTTCATGAATGGATAAATAATTCCTTCAAAATTATCATATTTAGGAGTCCTCTGTCAATACCAAGATGTCAAAGGATAACCTTTATACAGATAAATATGATTTACATATGAATGCAGACAAAACACAGTTCCACCTACTGCATTCTGGATGGGTACTCAATCTATTATATTTGCAGCTGTCATACTATTGTCCCCAACAGCTGTTGGTCTTCACATGGAGGCAAACAATATGTTTATTTATATCACACTTAACTGCACTGGCACACATTGTCAGCAATGATTATCCAGGAACCTGAACAGAAAAAAAAGACTATATAATGCATCCTAACCGATTGAGCAGAACATTCAGGAACCTAAATAGAGCAATGAAAAAAAATGCAGGTGCTATCTCTTACTTCTGCATGTTCAACAAGGTAAAAAGATGACTAGGAAAGCAAGAGGCATCAGTCCTCAATTAGGGGGATCTAGTAACAAGAGTAACGGGACTCTTCCAGGGGATGCACCCAGTTGTGCCAGGGTGACAGCTCTCTGTGCCCTGGCATGGAGGAAGCCTTAGGATTAGCTACGTGCATAATAGAGAGGTGGAAAAGAAAAAAAATTGCCTAGCAAAAAGCAAGCAAATAAACAAAACCAAGGCAGATGAGGAGTGTCAGCACAGCAAATTATGTTAGCACGGCACATGGGTTGTCAAAAAAAAAAATCATTATTTAACTGCTAGAAAGGGGTACTGAATTCATACAGCTTATCACAAAGCCTCACATGAGCACATCCTCCAGCAAGCATTTAAGCATCATTTTGTAGGAGGCTGCTCCCCCAAAACTAACTAGAAGAGTAAGCTGCCAATTGATATCTTGAGTTTCTCAAAGGTGTTTGCCCCACAACCTCACAGTCAGGACTTTTCTGGCTACTGCAGTTAACAGCTTCAGCCTTCGCTCTGTTTCCCTGCCTGTTCCCCAGGAGGGAAGGCCCTGGAGATACGCTGAGCCAGAGTTTACATTTCATTTCGAGTCTCTCACTTGGCTAAACATGAAAGGGAGGCTTTGGGAAACAAGAGTTTGCAGGCTACCCCTTAGGTTTACAGCTACCATTTACCCTAGCAGCTCTTGGAGAAAGAAAACAAACCAAAACAAACTCACAAATACAAAAAAAAAAAAAAAAAAAAAAAAAAAAAAAAAAAAAAAAAAAAAAAAAAAAAAAAAACAGAAGTCCCTCAAAAACTATTTTAGGAAATTAAAACATAAAATCCAGAAAAGATACCAGTTGCTACCTTTTATATACAAGCCACTTACCTAAATACTTTTATTATTATCTAAGACATGTATACACAGACATTTCACTTGTGAGATTCTTTTAATTGTTATAAAAATAAGTCATTATAAAAGTAAGATTTGTAGTATCTGATGCTATCAGATATGCCATTTTTCTTTTCTTATTTTCTTTCTTTTTTTTTTTAATGGACAATATGCAACTGTATGTATTTTTCATAAACTTAAGCCAAGATAAACTTATGCCAGCACAGAAATATGAGATCTGATTTCCCTTCAAAATGAACAGACGCCCAAATGTAAAAACGTTTAAACCATCAAAAAAAAAGAGGGTATAGCTTATTTTGCTGGTAGAACCAGGATAAGCTGAAGTAGCCAAATTATCCCGTATACACATGTCCCAAAAAAGGCACAACCCCTCCAAGGAAACCAATTCAGGGTGAGCAGCACCTTGATTTTCCCTCGGGTCTCCCTCGCTGCGGCGCTGCCCTGCTCTCCTGTTCTGCCCTGTTCTCCTACTGCTATAATGCAACCTGGGCTGCCCAGGCTCCCAGGGAACCGGCTGAACTTACCCAGAATATCTATCCAATTTCCACCTATTTCAGACTCACAGACCCTCTGTTTTTTTTCAAGAAGCCAGGAAGCTTTCTTGCAGAAGTACTGCTCATTTTCACAGAAGGAGAGAAGGAAAAAAAAGAAAAAAAATAAAAAAAAAAAAAACGGGCCTCCCCAGACCCCTCTGCAGTATTTCGTCCTCTAGCCCCTTTTTTTTTAAAAAAAAAAAAAATAATAACCTCGAGTTTCCTGAGAGCAAGTCTGTCTCAGAACTAAGAGTCATGATTTTTTGATCCATTTGATCAAAAGGGTCTTCAATTACACCAGTTCTTTGCAATTCCATTACAGTAAAGGCAAAGAAATGCTTTGCCTTCAATCCTTTTCTTATTTCCTTCTCCATACTGTTCATCTCCGAAACCAAAACAGCTACATTAATAACCAAGATGAGAAAGTAATTATTACAGAGCTTACAGAGCCAGCACAAAGACTATAACTCCACTACCAGAGAGGTACTTTTACCAGTACAGCATTATTTTCCTCCCCCCAGAGAACCAATATTTTAAATCATAAGTTTGTCAAAAATAAAAGCTGCCTTTACATAGAAAGCTGTTTGTTAATATGCTGTAGTAACTGTATCAGGCAGCTTGTTTGCAAGGTTATTTGGATTAAGTGATTTTCCCCCTGCATATATTCTCTAGTATGTGCAGGTACTTCCGAGATTTCATTTCAAGCTGCCATTCAAAAAAACATTTCAAATGCAGTACTGCTTCTCTTAATCACCTAATACCTTCTTCTATATCTTGTTACTTCTTGCTCACATCTTCCCATTTTAATTTTTTTGCAATCTTTTTTGTAAAGAAGCCAAGAGCAATCCTTGACCGTATTTTTCCTTTCTCATTCTCTATAGCTTATACCAAGATGCCCAGTTCTATGCGCAAGAACATGCCATTTTGTACCTACAATTTTCGGATCTCTTTCATCTTGCCAACTCCAACACCTGCTTTTAAGTTCTTAAGTTAAAACCATTTGATTTGTTCTGGTTTGCACTGCCATTTCTTTTGTTTTAATCTCCTTTGTTCTTTCGGTATCTGTGTTTAAGTTTTCACAGAGCTTACAAGAACACTTTACCGAATACTTTCTTAAACTACTTACATTAATATCCTCAACTAAGATTTCCTTCTAAAGAAAGGAAACATGCTCACTATGTTAAGCTATGCACACACTGCTGTCATCCGAAAATATTAAATCATTAAATAATCTGTTTTGCTGAACACATCCACCTACAGGCTTTAACATCTGAAGCTATAAATCTCTTAATTTGTTTTTTACTGTTCCAGAATTCAAAGGGTCTCAGTAATCCAAGAACAACATTAAATACTGGCTCCTGGCATTTACTTTGCTCATATATGGAAAGATGCAGGGAAAGTCAGATTTGTTCAAGGCAAGGTAAGGCTAGAAATGAAGGGTTATTAATCTACACCTAATGCTGAGTCGTTAGCGCAATCAGTTGCCCGTGCTCACTTTATCATCCAGACCTTCCTGGAAGACCAAAGACCGCAGAGGCCACCAGTGCGAATCAAATAGTTTTGAGTTACAGAGTTCCTGAAGTATTTTTTATATAAATCTTAATGCTAAAATGAGAGATGCTTCTAGGTCGTAAAGTGGCATCAGGTTGTCATATACTGCAGTAACCACACAAAAGCTTTTTGATTATCCTTTGGCATTATCTGAAGAGACTTGTTATTGCTCTGCTGAATACAATGAACCGGGGTGAGACAGCCGACTTCCACGGCAGTTTACTTGATTAAGGAAGTGAGCGACATTAGTGCTTGTTTATTTAGCTTTATTAGTTCCTAATAATTTATTTATACTAAATTTCATGGTTATCATTATAATTATACAGTAAATAACCACAAATTTGACTAAAAACAGTAAGAAGATTTATATAATTGTTTTGAAATGCCATATTTAAATGTTACATTTGTTTAGCCTCTACTTAGTAAATGCTGATTTTAATGAAAGTATTTTTCTAATCAAAAAAAGAGAAACTGCATCAAGAGGGTACTAGTTAGTCAAATTATAGTTTGCTAGACAGATTGGATTTGAAACCTATCTCTGTGCAACTTAAAAATTACCTGCACACCAATAAAAAAAATTTAAGAAAATGTACTTATGGAAGAAAATAAGGTTAATTTTGCTCTTGCTAACTGTACAGGGTAGGCTCAGAGAATCCCTGTATTTTCTAACAGAAAGGTAGGTCCTCCCTTGACTTCTTGACTATTTTTATGTGAACTTTTGAGGTAAGCTATCAACAGTCTACTAAAACCAATGGCATCAGTTTATGGAAGTCCTTTCGGCCTCCTCTGCCTCAACTGCTTTACCACACGCTGGAAGACAACAGCTTGGCCTTCTTCCTCCTTGGATGCCAAGGAATAAGCACAGGGTTGTGTAAGGCAAGTATGAGACAGTCTCTCACAGCGCAGTTTTGAGGTGAAGAGCTGGAATACAGCAGAGGGAAAGGAATTCAACAGCTTTGCCTGGAGGCCTCCCCTACCAGACTGATAGTAGGCAGGTCAGAAAGAAGACACCTTCATACGGCGTCAGAAAGGCCGGTGGGCTACTCACTTCCCATCCATGACTTCCGTTTTCGAAGTTTTCTTCATGAAGAAATGAGCTGTTTCTGAATGCCACTTTTTTGTTTTGCCTACTGGAAATTCAAAACGGAGATTTTTTTTTCCCTTCAGATTTTAAAAGAAATTCTGAAGAGTTTCCACCAAACTAAGCCCTGAAAATATGCAGGGGAATAAGCAAAAAGCAGGAAAAAGCTAAAAGAAGAAAATAATTAAGCTCTGCACATTGTATGCCCCCAATTATTTTAATTATATGTATTTGACAGGTCAAAGAGTGGTTCTCTCTTGGGGGAGGGAGGAATAAGTAAATGAAAATGTGAAAACCACTCTGCAGAAAAACTCAAACTTCAGAAAGACTGAGAAAATAACTTTTTCTGTGCAAAATAAAATTTGGGTCTCTATTCCTATTGTTTTTCAATCGGAGAGCCAAAGAGTAATAGATCTTTTTTTTTAAGATCTAAATAGCATTTTGAGCCATCGTTTGCTTAAAAAAGAAAAAAGAAAAGAAAACCATACATTTTGTTTGCAGGAAAAAAAAATCAAAAAACATAAACAAATCTTTAAAAAGTACTTTAAGCAGAGATGAGATTCTTACATAAAATAACTCTCTCCAAAAGCAAACAAAGATTTGCTTTACATCTGCTCTTATAAGCCATTAAACCAACCGCACTGGACAGTCTGAAAATGCTGTTCATCTTATGGGTTTTCTCTCAGTATGTTATGTCTGGTTGGCATTTGACATCTACACAGAACTGTTAACTTTTCTTGTTCCAAAGCCACTTAAAAGAGTGCAGCAGTGGCAGAGAGGATCTGCTAATCTCTTTAAGCACATCAAGTTGTTATGCAACGTAATTACTCTTTGGCAGAATACTTCATTCCATTATACTTTAAACTCTTTTACTAGTAGCTTTTTCAATGCCTTCTGTTTCCACATAAGGGCAGCTATGACTTCTGGAAACAGCAAACTGCACATCCCAGCACTAAGGACAGCCACGGGTCACAGCCAGTCGGTCCGTAAAGGAGCAGTGCAACTGTGAGCCCGGGTAGAAGCCCTGCTTCAAAACGCCACTAACTAGTTATAAATCTCTGAACAAGTCACAACATGGGGAAGGATTTTTACATTTATTCTGTGCTGCCCAACCATACCCAGTTTGCCAAAATGAAAACCTCTAAAGACTTTCAAATTTACAGAGCTAGGCCAACACCACGTGCTTGAGAAAGTCTTGCTGGCTCTGCTTTCCTCATTTCTAAAAATGCAAGCAGCTTACCTCTCTGGAACCAAGCTTATCTCATAAGAACTTGCTTGTTCATAATGGTAAGTTATCTTCATAGAGAATACCTGGACAATGACCCTTCTTTAAAAGCCATCAACATCTAAGGCACATAGATAAAGTAGGTTTTAGACCCAGTGATCTCTCTTTGCTTTTCCAGCTAGCTTGAGAAACCATTATAAATCATTATAAAGCTATATAACCATAAGGCCAAAACATTTAAAAAAAAAAAAAAAAGGAAAATGTAGAGATGAAAAAAAAAAATTCACATAGAATAACATATACAAAGACAAAGAGCCTCTCAGAGAATTGGGAAAACATTTAGAAACATACATATCAAGAACTAATTGAGAACTATTTGACTATTCAAAGCACCAGATCACTAGGTAGTACTTCTCTGCTTAGTGAGAAGATTCATTTTACCTTGTAAACCAGTAAGCACCAGTAGCTCTTCACTCCCCCATTCCAAATCTATTCATTTTACCTTGTAAACCAGTAAGCATCTTTAGTAACTCTTCACTCCTCCATTCCAAATCTTCTTCCCATACCAATACATATATTTGTTGCCTGTTTATTTTTTCATTAAAACTTCCATAAAACTTTTAAAATTAAAAGCTTCCATATAAAGCACAAAGCATTAACTATAGAAGAGGCAAAAAAGGCAAATAATAATAATAATTATCAAAATACAGAGGCAGATCACATTTGAGTGTTATGTTCTTTCCATTTTTACCTGGCTATTATCTTCTCTTTGCATTCTCCATTTCAGCTTCCACATACATTGGACATTATGTACATCCATCTTTGGCAACCTTTTGCTGCTGCCTATACGTTTACTTACCCTACTAATACTGATATCTGGAATTTACTCTCCCTATCAAAAGCCATACCTGCAATTGCACAAACAGCCAAATACGTAATTCCCTAACGGGATGCGTGCCATTTCCAGCTCCATGTCCCAATTTAATTGAAGTTTTCACAAGAAAACCCCTCTTTCCCATTAGCTACCTGCCATTAAGGCCAGAGATGCCAGTCCTCCTCTGTATGCCTCGCCAAAACCAGAACATCAACCCAGTATCACCGAAATAAAGAATTCTTCAGTAACAGAACACAGGTTTATGGTTTGCTATTTGCCACACAAACTGAACAGCTGTCTAAGAAATACACCTTACAACAAATTTTGATCAGAGAGAACTATTAACACAGTAATACATTCACAAAACACGGTATTCCCATAATCAGTACAGAACCAGCAGCGCAGACATATTTTACATGACAGCTGGTGCAAATTCGTGCAGCATTAATGGTAGCTGATGAAGACAGAGCAGCAGAGTCAACATCAGCCTCTGAGAAGGAAACCATTTGACAGAGATGAGGAACCTCCCGCTTCTCCTCCTTAGTTTATTAAGGTCTCTCTTTTTTTTTTTTTTTCTTTTCATCACAAAAGCTACTGAAACAAGAAAGAAACAAGAGGGGGTCTAATTAACTCTAGAGGGCAATGCTGAGATTAATGTCCTGCTGCCTGGTGCTATGCTGGGGCAGCAGTAAGAAACGAGTAGCAATGTATGTTCTCTACCAGTCCTAGCAGACATCTCTTCCATCCTTACATTAAACATAAGCTATCAGTATCTGAAACGCAGGTATCTGTTTTATTGATCACATTTAAAATTCTCTCTGAGAAATCTGAGCTTTAAAGCCCTGCTTTACAAAACACATTCACTTTGCTTACTTAACAAAGAAGTCAATTTACCTAATGCAGAGGATGAAACCACTTGATTTAATCAACATGGCACTGAAGTACAGAAGGCCCTGTCCCTACTTCAAGGAGCTGTTATTCTAGCACTAATATCAAAAGCTCCAGAGGGTTTAATCAACAGTGTAAAAAATGTAGAACAATACAGAGCATTACTGTCCTCCCCCCTTAACTTTGGAAAAGGAACCTGTTTACTTGTTGCACCGAGAAAAGGAGAGGTAATTCCAGGTGTAAAGACACATTACACGAAGCCGGGGGATAAATTGCCAAGAGCAGCTTTTACTGAGCTTTGAAGCCGAGGAGTTTGAACATGATACAGAAGGAGCAAAGCCAGCAAATGACTCTGAACAAGGGAGTGACTTTGCAAGATCATTCTTGGTGAGATCAGCATGAAGAAATGTTCCTTTAATCTCTCAAATAACTCTACTGCCAGAAAACAGGGCAATGGGAAAAACAGTGCTGCAGACGAAGAGCCTGACGTATTTTTTTGAAGAATACCTCTCAAGCTTGACAGGCAATGACTTTTCATCTGAGCATGTTTTTGCTTTCCATTATGTTCAAGTGTTAATGTATTCCCTGCCAAAACAGTGCAAGATTTGAAATGAAAGACTCTGTCAATTATATTAAAAAAGTCGCAGCACACAGCTCTATTTGCATTTGAGTTTTAAAAACATTTTGAGAATATTGAACATTTCACAACTTCATATGAAAATGCTTTGTATTTGTAAATTTGTAAAAATTTCATACACGTTTAGGTTCATTTCCAATCTTCTGGACTAACAAACTCTTTCTAAGGTATCACATGAAGCTCTTTTCACCAGGACCTGGAAGAACTTTTGCTAAATTTGCTTGGGAAGCAATAGCATGGCTCCTTTTCCTGAAACCCTTTTGGGCCAAATGTTTTTAACATAGGGACTTGAAATAGCCCGTTGCCTACTGTGGAAAAGAAAAAGAGCTAAATTTTAGCTGTCTACGCAAAAATATATGTAATCTGCATGCACTGAGTCAACTACAAACTTGGTTTGTTGCTCATTTTTCTTTACCCTTTAAAATTTTCTCAAATGAGGGAGCCTCAAATTCAGAACTCCCTGAAATAAAAAATTTTATTTCCAAAATTTTCATAATCTTCTATTTGAAGCAGCTGTTTGGCCTTTTTAAAAAGGCAGTCAATCCTAGCTGAGTTATGGGTTTTTTTCTTTCTTTTTTTAATTTTTTTTCCTGCGTGCTCATCAGTGTAACAAAAGGCTGACTGAGCACAGAAGAACGTTACATTAACATTCATCTCTTGTGCAGTGACAAGCTGCAGTTTGCCCCGCACATATATTTCAGCCAGATTGCAGAAGCAGACAAGCAGCCTGGCTAAAACGAGACTTCTGCACATAGTGCTGCTAAACAGACTTGTATGCATAAAGTATATTGAAATACGGAGCGCTGTTCTACTAAATCTGACAGACCTTGCAGATTTGCTCAGAAGAATATACTTTAGCATGGCGGTATACTGGGGAACACAGAACTACACTGGTTGTCCTGACATATCCTCCACCACTTTCAATTTTGCTTAAATTCTGGCTTTATAGACCTCAACTTGGTGAATCCAACCTCCCATACACTGTGGCCTCCATTGGTCCCTGCTTTGAGGCTCCTCAAAGATGTCCAGGGGTGGACACACTCCCAGAAGACAAGTCCTACACGTGACTACAGCTGTGAAGTATTTCACAAAACAAGATTACACCTTTTCATGCTCACTAGCTTCTTATTCCACCACCAGTTTCCATTGATTTTCAGTGGAAGCTAATTCTTAAGGTAGCAAACTCACTCCAGCAGAACTTGGCTTAGTTTTCTCCTAAGTCATCTAGCTGCAGAATGTCCTAATTACATAGATGTGCTCAAATTTTACACTAACTGTGCGCTCAATTCCATCAAGTCTCTTGTCATTCTCAGAATATCCCATTATTCACAAATTCTCTGTGGTCTGAGGCAGGAAGAGTTACTTTAGAGGTGCATAAAGTAGGACTGGACCCCTTTTGGAATAGATGCGGAAGGATTTTCCATTTTACTTTTAAATACAGTAGTTAATAAAAGGTGTTTTTTTATTATTTTTTTTTAAGCAGCACAGATGTACAAGGGTAAGCAGCCCTAAGAAAAGAGATGCTTACATTGAAAAGAATGTCCACTTGTTCAACCTCTCAATATCTCACCAAGAAGAAAGATTCCCACCATGTCATCCAAGGAGGTCTATTCAGCCTGCACGTGCTCGTGGCGATTCTGTTGTGATTCTGCTCACTCAGCCCATTTGAGCTGTTGACACCAATATTAGCTGGTTGCAACAAAAATAATAAAACAGAACAGATTTCATGCTGCCACGCCAGCCAGAAGCATTTTAACTCCTAAAATGAAAGGTCTTTCTAACTATATTTGCATTCACTCAAGAAAGAAAAGGAATTTTAAAAGCAACAGATGAATTACTAGTCTGCTGTGTTAGCACTGATTAAACCTGTCTGTTTAGACATGATTTCAGCTGGGAATCCTTGCCCCTCCTTTTTGTATTTGCTAGACGCTGCCTTGAAATGGTAAGTTTGAGTGTTATTTGCCATATGCTGAAAACCCTCTTCTTCAAAGGAGTTCTCTATTTCAGGGCATGCATCCTTTCTACTTCAAATGACAACCTAATATTGGTTCTACCCTGCTGTTGTACAAATTCTTATAAAACCCTTTGTTTCTTCTTACGTTAGGAGTGCTTTATAGTCTTTTTTTTTTTAAGTCTGAAATATCTTGTAGTTGTACCACAATTTACCAGTATAGATATAAATATGACAAATTTACACAAATTTCTGAAACTTTTTTTTACTCTCAAAATACTCAAAGAAGCTAAAGGAGGTAAGAAGCTAAAGGAGGTAACTTTTTTTCCATATGTCTGCAGTACTGACAAAAAATGATCACACTTTGATCCAGTTCAATGAAAATTATGATTTTCCTTCCCGGAACAGACATCTTAGAACACATTAGGAATAATCTTCATTAATCTATCAACACTTACATCTTCTCATAATTCTAACTTATCTTCACGAGCTATAAATGAAAATATATACCACTACATAACAATTTTAATCAAGCACCTATATGACAAATTTTTAATCAGGAGTATAGTTTTAAACATCATGTTTTGATTTTAGAGCAGTCTTAAAGTATATGAACTGCATCCACTTTAGATGGAACTAACTGGAAGATGTACTCCTAATAATTCCCTGAATCATTCCCAGACTCAGCTCAGAGCAATCATTCTGAAAAATAGATGCTGTGACTACCAAGTCCTGGCACCTACTGTTTCTCCTCCATTTATCCATTCCCACTGCACTAAAATACTAGCTACTACAGACATAATCAAAGCTTTCCCAAAGTGAAATTTTATTTTAATCCTCTGATTATCAAATGTTATACATGCCATTATCCCAGAGGCTTTTTTTTTTTAAGCAATTAAAATAGTTCTCACTTCAGTCAGGTAATTCCACTAAAAGTTTATTCCATGAAAGCTTATTTCATGATATTACGACAGATTTTTTTCCACGTCCTGATTTCTAAGGAGAGAATTAATGTTTGTATAAAATCACTTATCACAAGAACAAAATTAGTTGTAACAAGAATAAACTAAATATCAGAAATTCTTTTGCAGGAAACTGTAAGCTTTCTCGGTGCACTGGGACCTGTGTTCTTGCACAATTTCAGCTGAAACTTTTAAGGAGTCGGTAAGCTCTTACTAAACAAACACCTACTCCCTTTGAGACTCCATAGGGAGCAGAGTAATAACTCCCTCCTTACATTAAGGGGGAATGCACAGAATAATTATATTCCACAAATATATTCTCAAGAGCAACTCAGAAGAACTACAACTTTCTCATTTAGATAAAAAGTATTTTAATGATGTGGTTCAATCATAATGCATCATTATAGGAAAGCACAGCCTTGGTGCCAAGAGCTAAGAATCAGATAGGCTAATGAATGACTGGTGTCTTCAATTCTCTCTCTTAACTATTCATGCTACTAAACTCGTTGAGATGCATTTGAGAAACAAAATGCAGTAGTGCTATTTCACATTTCCCTGAATTAAACTAACTAGACCCCATAGAAGAGGGCTCCTTAAACAGGATACTCCATTGGATTGAAGCTGCACAACTTTATTGTATTTTCACATCCCCCTTCTGTCACTCCGGTAGGACAGCTCACAACTGAAGGCCCACAGGTAACAGAGCTGCCGTTTTGCGTATCTGCACGAGATCGTATGAGTCCAAACACTCCTAAAAAACAAGCATCTAGCAGAAGTCCTACACTAATCATTAACATGGCCCTCTGCTTAGAAAGTGTTCCACTTACCTTATTTCTCTAAATTGGTATCGAAAGTAAAATATTGGTCTAAACAAAAAGGCCCAAATATACATTCTTGATGGTACAAAGCATGTGTATGTTACGGCAGCACTGATACCGGGCCAAGGCACACGCAATTCATACACGTTCAGCCTTCCTGCAAGGCGAACTCTCCAACCCACTGAGTTCTGCTCATGGGGACATGAGAACTATCAGGTAGGCAACAAACGCCCCAGTTTGTGCCTAACTCACCCTCCTATCAGCTTGCGTTGACATTCAAGTTCCTGTCTTCATTCCCTCATTTCTCTTCTCCTTCTCCAGGAGCTCTGAGGTGAGGGATC
>NW_010578967.1:20083-31804 GCF_000705375.1 Tinamus guttatus | reverse complement strand
AATGAAGCTGGTGAGAGGTGGGCGTGAGGGAAGAGTTAAGTTGGCTTTAGAAGTGGGAAGTTTCCTTGGTGCCTCCAGAAAGGCAGGGAGATGTTGCTGGTGAGATAGCTGGATGGGCCACCAGCTGTGAGAGTGGCAGGGGTAAAGCAGCCACCGCTGGCCGTGCTGCAGCCATGGGTAGGTTACCCGTACGAGGAAAGCGAGCTGCTGGTTTCACCCTCTTATGAAGCGCTGCAGAGCAGGGGAGTTACTCTATATAATATCACTGTTTACAGCCTTCCAGGGCAAAGAATTCAAAGCCAGTGCATTTCTGTGCTCTCTTTCTGACTTCAATAAAAGCTTCTAGAAAATGGGAGTTACAGCCGATAGTATAAAACTCTTCACTGGGATGGATTTGACATCATCTGGGCTCCAGTCCATTTCCCAATGGCACTTCCAAGCTTCCTTGATGGCAACTCTGTCAATCTTCTAGTGTGCTAACTACTAACTTTTTTTATTATTACTTTTTTTTTTTTTTCTACATTGGGGCAGCGAGTGGAGGGCTTGTAGAGGTCGGATCTGCTTTAGAAATAAAGCTTCCCTTCGAGCTGTGAGGATAGCATCAGTAGATAACTATGGTGTGGTTGTATCTGCATCCTGATTGCCCTTGGCCATTGCTGGTGCTGATGGTTGAAGAACATGAAGCAATTTTCATGCATAATCCCAGTGTACCCCAGTAGGTAAAGTGCTTATTGCTCAATTACGGAATGAGCAAAATGTGGGGAACTTTCTTCTATAAGAGTAGTTAACTTCTCTGTTACAAAATACATCTTAATTTCCAAATGGAAATGGCATAAGGTCACGCAGCATATTTTTAATTATGTGTTGTAATACAAAACCATTCTTTAATTATGAATCCCTCTCTATTAGTTGTCCCTCTTCTCTAGGGAGGGTGTCTGACAAGATTCTCTGATTTTTGTGAGCATACAGCTGAACATGAAATCCTTTTATAAAACTCTTCCTGGGCCTACATCATCTGTCTGTATAGACCAATGGGAGATTTTCATTATTCTGATTTTTTTGCAGGTGTTATATATTTAAGGACAAATGATTATGGGTGAATCATGCACACCGCTCAAGATTTTGAAGCTATATGCAGTTTGTGGGCACAAAAGCAATGAGCTGTTTTGCAATCAATGTGAATAGTTGGTAAAATGTAAAGTTTAGCTGCTGTTTCTAAAATATATCTGTTGGATTTTAGAAGAATCCTAGACTTTTCTGTGTCAGAAACTCATCTTTCTCAATCTGTCAGAGCCTATGACCAGATTTCAGGCTGGCTGATGACTCCTTTCCTGCTTCTTCTCTGAGTCACCCGTATCTTGTAGTTTGCTTTCTGTCTGGGTTGGAGAAATGGCTTGGGATTGATCATGACTGATGTGCGGTCTATATCTGGCTCCACTCCTACGAAACCTGTAAGGTCTGACTTGCACTGCAGTCACACCTTGATCCGCTTTTCCTCTCCGTATGTTGAGCAGGTTCAGGGGAAGGCAAATAACCATTTCCCCAGCAGTTCCTGTGTGATGGGCCAACAGCTTTTGCACTTTGTCCTTTAGCCCATCTTCAGTGAAAGATAGAGCTGAAGCTCTCACCTTAACACTGACTGGATGTTGTGCCTAGCTTATACTATAACCTGTTTTGGCATCTCCTTTGGCATCAGAAACCAGAGGGTCCTATTTCTTCAGACTCGCTGGGTTTTGAACCCATTTTTTTCCCCTTGAACCTGTTTTGGCATCTCCTTTGGCATCTCCACAGAAACCAGAGGGTCCTATTTTTTCAGACTCACTGGATTTTGAACCCATTTTTTTCTCCCCTTATGCCCCTCTCTTCCCCTCCCTTGCTTCCTTTCCCCCAAGTTTTCTGTTGCTGGAGCCTGTTGACAAGTCCCATGTCAAACCACACATGCCTTGTCAAGGAGGTCCTGCCCCTGGACCTCCAGCAGCACAGAACTGCCCCAAGTCCCAGGCCACCAACAAGCTGGACTATGCAAATTCACTGTCAGGTTAAAAAAAATAAAAAAATAAAAACTCATGATTCTTTTGGAGCCCCCCTTGTGACAGATTGATACAGAAATGTGCAGATAGGAGTGAACTGTCTGCTCATCATTTCTGCATGTGGACTGCTCCAGGCATTCATTCTAGTAGCTACTAACAGGATGATGAAGGGTGTTGAGAAAGCAAGAGGATCCCTCAGCCATGGGGAGCTGAGTAAACTTATGAGCTTCTGAGCTTGGGGGCTGGAGAGTGGAATATACTGAGGAGAGCCACTGTATGGTAGAGGCAGCAGAGAGACAATGTTGCCCAGAAGAAGAGGATCTGGCACATTGAAAGGTCTGACTGATGGGCAAGAATACTTTTCCTGCCTTGAGACTACTCCAGGGAGAAATTTGCCTGCAGATTTTTTCTGTATTGCCTGCTCATGTACCTCGTTGTCAGCTGCAGTGCCTGAGAGTAAGGTCCAGATGGATTGCAGATTTCTTCTCCACAATGCCTGCTCTTGCTTTTCCCAGTGAGGAAACCAGTCATTTAGAAGGTCTTCAACAGAGCGTGGGGAAATGGGGCAAGATCTGCCAGCGAGGCCTGGGAAAGCTGCCTCTGATGCCCAAGATGTAGAGTGAGGCTCAGCGCCCCTCGGGGCCCCCAAGCATGTGCAGTTTTCCAAGTGTAACTTCCTGTGGAGTTTCTGGGCAGGGGGATTCTTCACTCTTCCTTCTGTGCTGTTTTAACATGGGGTTCTTGCAGCTTGGTACCTCCAAACCTTAGAGATACCTGTTTCCATACTGAATTTTCTTGTAGGAACTGGGAGGCAGGGTGATTCCGTGAGCTTTAATGTATCTGTGTGTTTTAATAATGATTTATTGTTTATTTTATACAAATATCCCTATTCAAGAACTTCAAAGTCTTTGGGGTTTTCTTTCTTTTTTCCCCACAGATTTTGCACTTTTTGCTGCTGCTGTTGTTGACACTCCCATTCAATTCAGCCTTGAAGAAATAAATATTTGTTTAGCTGTTCTCCTGCTGTGCCTTCTCAGTGCATTTGCTTAATGATGGCTTCAGTTCAGCTTAGTGAGTGTTTTAGGGCAATAGATATTTACCAGAGAAATAAGGGAGCTGTTTATAGACAACTTTACCTGCATTCTTTCCCTGGCACCTCCCACCTCATTTTCTCCCCAGATTAGAATTTGATTACATAAATGTGCACACAAAAGGCTCTTGTTTGCCATAGTCATACGCTGCTTTTCCTAGTCTTTCTTTCAGCGTATCATTTGCCAAGATCAGCTCTGGTGAAAAGTCAGTGTTTTGCCTGTTTATTTCCCCATCCCATTTATCTTGATTTGAAGCAGGGAGGTAAAGGTTGGATTCGTGCATGTGCCAGCCACCCTTCTTTGTCATTGTTTGAATTTTCTTCAATTTTCATGAATCCTGAATTTTCTTCTTTTCATATAATATGTCAGATCACATTCTGGCTTGTAACATTTGCTCTAAAGCCAAGCATGTACCACTCTTACAAAACCTGCATGTATTCATATTTCTAAGTTTTGTGGTGTCTTTTCTCTGCTTCAGTCTCCCCATGTCAAATCAAAGATCCTATCTTTTGCTTAAGATGTTAAGTTGATCCTTGCAATCAGAAAATTTAGAAAAATTTTGAAAATGCAGACAAAGTTAATCTCCAAAAACTACATTTATGTACTTTAATGCAGGTGCTGGCATCCTTTTTCTGAAAATGCAACACTACATGGCAAAAAAGATTATGGATGATCCCTTTAAGACTATGGCCACTTCAACTAATTTTGGACAGGCGAAACTGGAACCCCTAAAAAAAAATCACAAAACATTATATAAAAAAAAGCACTGGAAAGGTCCATTTTTTTTTTCTTTTTCATCCATTTGAAAAACTTCTTAATTATTTAAACTACTTATTCTTTATTTTTGAAATATGGCAAGTATAATTTTGCCAATAACCAAATCAAATTTCTGAGCTCTTTTCTTCCAGAAAGCAAAAATTACTTCAGTAAAGTAATATATTAGACTCTTTCTCTTCCTATATTTCTAGCTAATAAGGTTTCAGCTTATAGGAGAAGTTGTTTTTTATTAGGTCCCAAGTACATGATCTGACAGTTTTGCAGCTGAGTCTCATTTGACCACTATCACTCAGACCCTCAACATCATCACATCATGGATTTTTTGTTGTTGTTATTGCTGTTTTGGGTTTTTTTTTTTTTTTTGGTAGGATATTCAGAGCCTCCTCCATAATGATGATTCATCTCGTACTGTGTCATCGGCAAATTTTGTTGGCACATTCCTCCTTTATCGTTCCAAGCACTATAATGAAAATATTATGTAAAATTTGTCTCAAGAATCATTTTTGGGGCATTCAACTAGTAACATTCCTCTAGACTGATAGAAATCATGGGAAATAGAGCTGGAAAAGGATCTCAGGTCTGAGTGGTGACCCAAAGATGGGATAAACTACAGCAGACTGGGCTGATCTGTCCCTGAGTATCATTGCTGGAGCAGTTTGGTCCCTCCTGCCTGCCCTGAATTGCTTCTCTGACGCTTCCCTCATCTCCCCTGTTCTTAGTCTGTGTGTCCCATGGGTGCTACTGCTGTTCAGACCACAGCTCTCTGCTTTGACACTTACGTTGTTGTCTCCCTTTGCACTTGTGTTCAGCAGCTGATGCTTTCACCCATTTAATGTTCTACCTCAGATGTTCACTTTAGCAGGAGGCAGGAGGACTTTTCCTCCCTCAGACCTTTGCAATTATTTTATTTCATATTTTGAATTAACAATTCATTTCACTTTCAAACCTTTTGAATGCTTTACCTCTCTGTTAGGTAAGTATACAGAATATCCTCAAGGTTTCGGCCATCTATTATGGAAAAAAAATAGATGATATGTATGTAGCAGAATACATCCTACGCCCCCTTTACCACAAAGCTGAATATTGTGCTACTACAAAGACTACAAATCCCATTTAGAAACTCCTACGTATGTTAATAAGAAACCCAATTCCATCTTATTCTAATTAACCTATAAAGCCTTCCTTTTTATTATATGAGAGAATTCAAAACATTCAGAATGCTAATAAAACACAGATATTTTTGTTCTTTATATCTTCTGGTATATACTGTTCATCAAGAATTGTTCATTTCAGTGTTGGTGTGATTTTTTTTTCAGACTTGGAATTTAACATTTTAAGCTTTTTTCAAATAAAATTCTTATTTGCCTTTTTTTAAAAAAAGGCGAACTTGATACATACTAATATTGAATTAACAAAAAAATAAACATACAGGAGCTAAAGATTCAATGGGAAGACAGATATCTCGCAGAATTCACAGTGGGCACAATGACCGAGCTGTAAGCTATGTTAAGGGTCCTTTATATTTCTCTGGAAATGTAAAAATCTTGAAAAGGAGGAGATATTAAAGCATTTTATGCAACAAATCCAAGTTAGTCCTACTAAGCATTTTCCAGTGGTCATTAGCTTACGCAAAGCCCAGACTGACTCAGTCTGATGGTTATGAGGTTTCTGATAGGGTCTGATAACCAAAATGAAATCAGATTCTGTTTTTCTGCCTAGTTAGTAGTAGCAGGCTCAAAGACTTCAGTGACCCTGAAGATGAGCTCTCCTTTAGTCTCCAGGTGTCGTGCCTTCCAAGCAGAGCTAAAATCTATCGAGGGAAATATCGAGAGTCCTCCCATCCACCTCCGAAATGAATAGTCTTAAAGCAGTTGGGTCCTTAAAGCCACATCTTCAGTGACAGCACAAAATGCTGCATTTTACACTATGCTGCTAATGCTGTAATATACTTTTCTGCCCAGAGAGCAACACCCAGTTAACATTTAAGTTAGTGAAGTGGAAATTTGTGTGACCTAATTTAAGAACGAGTCAAATGTCTTAGGTGAGAAAGTTTGACTAAAACTAAAATGCCATTGGATTTCTGTTTTGCTTAAAAGATGCCAGGGAAAGGGAGGGTGATGGGGAAATGGTTATGGAAAATCAGTGCTGGGGAAGAACCCACTTACACAGCTAAACTTCTGAAAATAGAGGGTCTGGAGAGTCCCCTTTTACTTTTTGCATAGGACAGGCTTTCTTTAAGTATTATGCAAGAGTGAGGAGGAAGTAAATTTCCAGGCCACAGCTGAAAAATAGTTCAGTCTCACATAATCTAAATGTAGTTTATCAGTATGAATTTTTGATATTTTCTGTTTTTATTAGACTATTCCCAACCCTACCCCCATCCCACCCATGAATCCTTCATGTTTGTGTTCTTCCTCTTGCAGTCCAGTACCTCCTTCAACCGCGATGCTGTGAAGGCAGGGACGGGACGGCGTTTTCTTGGTGGGCTCTTAAATGATACGTCCTACTGCTACACGCTGGAAGTCTCCTTCTATAGCTAAGTTGGGGGAGGAACGACTTCTGCTGTTCCCAACACGGAAGAAGCATGTATCCTTTTGCAATCCAACTGCTGCCATGCACATGATCTGCACACTTAAGGTATATTGTTCTATCTCAATGAGAGTTTGTGGCATAGGAGCACACAAGTGGATATGTGAGTCTGTTCTTGATGCTTTAATTTCCCTTGTATTGATTCTCCATAGTGTGAAAATTCAAGAAGAGGAAGGCATATTAGATCAAATAAGCCATCTCCCTCTTGTGGGAGATTGTCTCACATACTTGTTACAGAAACTGGACCTGGAGAGCTTCTGATCCATGCCCTTCCACATTCCCCCATTTCTTTCTTAATTTCCCTCCTTATCCTTTCATTATCCCTGTATTTTATTATTGCTTTAATAGCAAGTCTAAAGTGCATCTTTGGTACTGAGCTAAAACATCTTCTGTGCCTTTGAGCCACAGTCAAAAGGCTCCAAAGTGTCCAGTAGATTTCGCTGCTGCCTCAGGGCCAGGTCTTTACTGCTGATTGTCAAAGAAATAGCAAGCCAACGCTGCAAACAAAGCTGACAAAGTTGTCTGCATTTTTCAGGGCTCAGATAGAAGCAATCTCATGTTCCTTAAAAAAACAGGGGAGGGGGAGGAAAAAATATATATCTTTCTAGTTAGCTCTCTCAACATATCAACAGTTTGTAGAAATTCTTCTGACTGGTCTTATGATCTGTTTTTATATTTTTGTTATTATGCTCAGTCAAATATCCAATGCCGAGACTTCAGTCTTGGGTGTGTTGTTTCATTTTGTCATTCTATCTTGGTAGCTTTTTGAAATATCTAAAGGTTTGGAAACACTGCAGAGGGAAAAAAAAATATGAGCTATGGTTGCCTATTTGCATTTCTGCTGCATTTCTGAAGTTAGAGAAGGTTTACAGGTTTAGAGTAGCCAATGGGAAATTTCTATGCAATACATAATTCTTCATTGTCCATGCCTCCATGCATGCTGTGGGTGGAAAAAGAATGAGAAATGGGAAGCAAGGAAAACAATTCTTGACTATTGGGGTTCAGCTTCTCTACTGAAAGGGGCATGGAAAGCGGGGAATGAGAAAGGACTGAATATGTGAAGGTGATGTAGCAAACTCCAGCATTTGACTTCATTTTGCCCTGTAACGTTAATGATTTTCAAGTAATAGCTCCTTCCAGCATACGTGTACATGCAGGATCCATTCACTGTAGATAAAATTGTTGTGTCATGTCATTAGCTTAGTTTTATATATTGGTTTTATTACATTGGTACCTTGGCCTTTTAAGAACATGCATCTTAGTTTCATCTTAAATTTTCCTCCTCACTCCATTCTCATTGCACTGACAACTGCTTATTTATCCTGCTTTTAAAGGTCTCATTTATCAAGAACAGTTTTTGCAATGAAGGGTGGAAAGAGCTTCTCTACAAATGAGATCATGCTTCCCTTAAATATGTTTTCCTTGATGACTTGTATGTCATGCTGGCTCAGTTCCCTTTCCCACATAGATTTTTCTTTTTTTTTTTTTTGTTTTGGGAGCTGGTAGTGGTGAACCATCACAGGTTGACCTGACTGGGAGAAGGAGGAGGAGAGACTTGGTTCTTTGGAGCAGTGCTCCCTGCTTGTGTGTTACGGTTTCCTGGCATTTTTCTTTGTGAGTTTTATTTCCTTGTCAAAAGAGGGATTCTATTAAGAAGGCTGCATATGATGGCTCTTCCTCATGCATGCAGCAACCTGCTTACAGGACGAAAGGAGCTGCCTGAGGAGAACTCTTGGCTGGCCTGCTCTGACCAGCCAGAGCAGCTGGGTTTAAATCAAACCCTGTTCTGGCAGGGAAGTTTTTTCTCTCACAAAAGTGCTTGTGACCAGAAGTAAAACAATTGCAAAACATTCCAATTTAAGCTAAGCATCTCTTCCAAGCTATTTGCAAGTCACTGATTAATTAATGCTCAGAGGTTTTAATGGACCTGAACCAAAGACACAGGCAGTCAGTTCATATTGGGCTCCAAGGACAGATGTGCTGCTCTCAACTCTCAATATGCAGGCAGCAAGTCAAGCAAATAGATGAAGCAAATATAGTGAGCCCAGACACCGCGAACTGATAGGGAAAGTATTCAGGAAATCTACCTTAACAGACCTATCTTTTAGGGCTTTGTTCATCCGATTCTGATCTCTCCGGGTTTTAACAGAAACCCAATTCAGGGTGGTTAGAGCTGTTCAAAGCTTCTTGTGCTGGCTTAAGAATTACTGGCCGACGCTGAGCCTAAAATATCTAAAATTCAGGAAACCCACAGTCTTGAACAGAGCCTAGCAAAGAGGCCATACCCTACAATCAGAAACTAGCAATATTGATTTGATGTAGGGACCTAAACAGTGGAGAATCTCCAGATTCTACCAAAAAAAAAAGAAATACTTTAGCCTAATATAGCTCCAAAGTTGCCTTGTAGAAATAAACACATCTGCAAGCAAATCTCCACATCCAGATTACAAAACTGGACAAACTGTGAATAGTGTTCCCTCTTTGCACAGGTATCATATAATCCTACCTGTCAGATTTTTTTCTTTACAGTATTTACAGCAAACTGGATCACAGTGCCCTTATCATGCTCTTGAATAACCAGATTAATAGATTTTTTTTTGTAATGTCTTCATGATTCTTAGGGCTTAGATAATATAACTGCGATCTATACAAACCTCTATTATCAGCCTGTAATAGATATACTTCTCCATTGGGTAGGACTGTGCATTTTGCTCGGACTTGTGTGATTAAACATGTTTTGTAATTGTAGAGATAAATGGGTACCTTACATACATGAAAATGAGAGACTAACTTTCAGTCTAGTAAGCGTTATGTGAATTCCGGCATTGTTAGCATGGACATTAACTTTGTCAATGAGGAAAAGTAAGAAAATTGAAGGAATAAAAAAAGAAGGGGGTGTATCATGAAAGTGGAAGCAGTTGCTGCAGCGAATAGGGCTGAATGCGTTCCCCGAAGTCGAACTCCTTAAATAGCATTTAGCGGATCACACCTAGTTCATTCTGTGTAGATCAAGAGCAGAAGGTGACTCGGAGGCCTCAGTGTTTAAATGAAATCCGGTAGCAAAGTCTCCCACCCGTCTGCGCGTGGCGTGTGCGTTGGGATGCGTGTGCTTAGCACCATGTCGTAGCAGTTACTGCTGGGGCGTCCCCTGCACTTTTATCCTGCAAAGAAAGCCTTGCACCAGGCATAACCTCCGAACGGGCATCGCACAACCCTTGGAAAGAGCGTGCGGCTGCTGGGTCTGTGTCTAGCTGATACATTCCTAGTCCATGAGAAACGATAGGGACGTGTTTGGTGAGGCTGGCTCGGCAGCACGCTCAGCGATAACACGTACTGCAGATAACAGAGAATGGACACTGCTTTGAGGGCGTAATAAGAGGATTGCAGGCGTGTGGGTTTGTTGCCTGGAAGTGGACAGAGAGACCTTGTTTAAAACCCTTCTCACACACGCGCACATTTGGTGGTAACTGATTAAAAAGGCAGCACAGCAACAGTTTGCTCAGCAGCAGGTAAAGAAGCTTTAAAATGAGCTGATATGCTCCCATTAAACAAATACCATGTTTTACTAGGCATTTACAGGGCTTATGACACACGGCATGTGAACGGCTCTGCGGCGCTCACGAGGGGCTCCGCTGCAGAGCCGGCTGGATACACAGCAGCCGCCTGGCTGAGCGGGAGCACGGGATTAAACGGGCAGGAATGAGCGATCTCCCACCGACCGGGTAGCGCACCCGGCACTGCTTCCCATGGCAGCCGCTTGTCAGCAGCCGGCACAGCCTGCCCGGAGAGGGGCTGGTAAAGGAGACTTACATCAATAGTGCTCAAATCTACTGGGTTCGTTTTCCAGAGTGTTTTGAACTGGTTCCCTGCTGCACAGCCCGTAAGAGAGCATCAAAGGTTTCATTCCTCCCAAGCGCTGCCATGAGGTGGGGAAGGAGGCTGAGTGGAGGAGGCTAGGCCAGAACGGGTTTGATTGCAGCCTGGAAGCAGTCTGCTCGCCCGAGGGAGAGCAATCGTTGAGATGGGTGGACCCTGCAGTTAGTTATCAGCGTGTTCTGCCTCTGCTGTGTGTCTTAATGGTTGGATTCCCTCAGGTGGAGAAGGCTCCTATCCCAAGAAAGGCCTGTAGCCACCTGATGTGTACAGTCATCCTTGTTGAAATTGCTTCTAAGTGGGACTGGGACCCTGGCCTGGGGTCTGGTGAAACGGTTCTGCTCTGCGTGGCTGTTTTAAGCACAGTGCTTCACCTCAGTGTCTGCAATATGCAGTATGAATTTAATGGTGCTTCTTTTGTAAAGCACTTCAGTAGCTGGGGGTGAAGCACGCTGGAGAAGAAAGGCGTATTATTAATATTATCCCAAGGTAAGTCTTTTAAACATAACAAACAGCCAAGAAATGAGCTTGATGCTTTAACAATATAGCTGAACTGACTTGCAAAGAAATGACTTGGAGTTTTCCATTTCACTGAATGTGTTGAATTGGAAGCTTTGCACTCCTTAGAAAAGCAGGGCATGGTTGCGCTGCTGAACTCTCTCCCATGTTTATGGACATAAAAGATGTATTTATGTGGCTGCAGCTTGCGTGCATAATTGCCAGGACATGCGGAAGGAAAGCTTGGATTGCCTCGAGTCTCTTCAGGTGGCAAACTCGCACCTTGGGCTGTTAGCACAGCTGTGACCACCACATTCACTCTTATCCTTAACTTCCAGCAGACTATGAACATGCTGCTTGACCACTGGAAACTTGAGAAGCTAAATCTCTAGAGGAGAGTCACTTGTTGGTATCCATATTTCTGTTATAGAGTGCTTATGGACCTCAGTCTCCCACAGTGTATGTGGTTATTTGAGGCTTTCTTACATTCTTTTTTGACAACTGCCTGACCTGGTCCTCCTACCTATGCTAGTGATATCTTTAAAATAAGAAGCTTGCCAGCCAGATTGTGGCCCTTGCAGGTTCATGCCCACCCAACAGACGAAACCCGAGGGAGCTCTGCAGAAGCTGTACAGCATGGTTTGTGTTTGGACTTGACTTGGAGTTTGTTCCCAAGAAGACTTCAGCACAAATCAGGCACTCAGCATCCGCTCAGGAAAAGAACTCCAGAGGTTTAGTCCTCCTCCAAAGCTCCTAGAAACAGGCACGTTTCTCTGCATTGGAAAAATCCTGTGCACGCTTGCACATCATCTCTCCCTTATTTGGTTCTTTCTCAATACCATGTTTTGGGCTCTGCTTAAAGA
>NW_010578967.1:4462-20060 GCF_000705375.1 Tinamus guttatus | reverse complement strand
ACAGCCACAATTTCTAATGCTCTTAATATTACTGGAAGCATAGAGTTAAATTATAGAGTTGTAAAGTTACTTTATAGTGATAATGCTGTCAAGCATCAATATCTCTGCCCCAGGGCACCATGGAAACTCAGTTAATGATATAAGAAGCTGATATTTTTCAGGGTTGCAGCTGTTGGCTCATACCCAGAAGGAATCTGTGTGTTTGTTCATATCGGAAATATACAGGGGGACCTGCTCAAAGAAGATTAAGAAACAATGAAAGTCTGTTTAATGAAGTGCAGTGGAATGAAAGTGCAAAGCAGTCTGTGCTATTGCAGTGTACACGCCTTTTTCCCAGACAGAGCTCTGTGCAGTGGACAGTGTTGTAGAAAAAGACTTATTTTGCTGTAAGAGGGTGTTTGTAGTGAGGGAGTGTGTATTTGTATTTAAATTTGTTTATCTAGTTGCCTGTAGCATTGACTGCATCAATCTATGCAGGCACCGTCTGGGAGTATCAGTAAAGAAATGGAAATTAAGGCAAGCAACTACAGTCAAGTTAGGAATATCTATAATTTTTATAATGGATTTCTTAGCATCTGCAAGCCAAAGTGCTTTGATAGCCTCAGATGAAAGATGCTATAAAAGTGCAAAGTGTTAGTATAAAGGCTTTTTTAAGGAAGAATTCTACTTTTTTGCTGAAATAGAATATTGGTCTTGGAAGCGATCTTCAAAGTATTTGCTGGGGATTTAACCATATCATTCCCATTACCTTTTGATTGGGAGCCAGGTATCAAACATCATACATGTGAGTACCGAAATGGTCTTGCACTTAACTGATGCACTCAGAATGGTGTTGAGTGCTTGGTTTATTTGCCTGCGCAAGTACTCTGTATGCCTCCCATTTCGTGAGCATTTGCATGGCTTTCTGTGGAGAGGGAGGGAGATGCGGTCACACTGAGGCTTGTTTTAAATCAAAGTAAGCAGAAGTTTTCAAGCTGAGGATCTAGTCTGAGTGGGATGAAGTGTCTTAGGAGAAGTGCTGTGAGCCCACGTGCTGTATCGGATTGTCAGGTGCATCATGGTTTGCTGCAGAGTCATGGTGTCCTTTGTAATGTGAAGGAGGACCTCACAAGGGTGAAATGGCTTAATTTCCTCTCTCTTGTTTACTTACTTTCCCCAGCATACCAAAATACAGGGAAGAAACCAATCTACTCCATCTTCCTTTGTTGTGGGACCAAAACCAAGGTGCATATCTAGACCCAAAAGCTGAGAAAGGATTTCAAGTTGGTTTTTAGATGTAAGTGCAGGAACTTGCCACCTTTGAAGAGTAAGAGCAGAAAGACTTCAGTAGCTGTGTGCCTAGCTAGGGAGTTTGCACAGGTTGACATGAGAGCTGTCAATATTTGCAAACTTGTTTGGGATCAGGAACTTTTTTGACACTAGAAGCATAAAACAGAGGCACACGTGCAAATATCATCCCTGATTCCTGCCAGATGTCTTCAATTCTGTGCTGGTTAAGAATATGCTCTTTGGCCTAGATGGGGCTGTTTCTGGTGACATGAGAAGACCAATCCTTTTAAGCGAGCCAAGATGAGGAAGGCCACCTCCAAAGCTGACTTTACCAACCCATACAACCTTTGGGATTTCTGCTGAGACACTGCATGCTAATTGGTGCCAGATTGTCACTGAGGTGGTGTTGTCTCCAAGGGACTGATCAAAGTCCTCATCAGTGGGTTCCAGTCAAGATATGATTGACTTGTGGTTGCGGCCAGGCTGGTTGTATCTGTGGCCTGCAAGCACAAAACTATAATTCAAAATGCGTTTGTTGTTGGTATAAAACCTGTAAAATTTACTACTTAAAAACAGTTACATACATTTTTTTTTCATAAGTATTCCTTACTTAGTACTTCATACCCAGGAGAAAACACTTAGACCAAGTACAAGTGATGCTTTTGCTGAATGACTATAAGAAGACACTGAATACATGAGCGATTGCAGAGCTGTGGCTAATATAAACAAGTGTAAAAGCTCCCTCCAGGCACTGCTCTCCTGCCTGAACTGGCTTTCGAGATCTTGAACATTTCTCTTACGAACTGACTTTTTTATAAACTTGTATTTTTCCTTTGTCTTATAAGCAACTTTAGACAAAACTAAGCATATGGAACTGATAGCAAGGTTCTTGGGTGCTCAGAGCACCATAGAAATGCTATTAGACCCGTAGTTAAAATAATTCTTTGGTAAATGTTAAATTCCTATTAGTAACACTTGCTAAACTTAAGTGCAAAGGAAAGGGCAAGGCTAATCTGAAAGGCAATGGAGAGCAGGGCTTAAAATATATTAACAATTTGTTGGAAATGTCTGAGGGGAGTGGTTAATATGACTCAAGAATAACATCTGTAGGTTGAAAATTTAGGTTGGACGAGGGCTTAGGCAGTACTGTGCTGCTTTGGAGATTTCCC
Source organism: Tinamus guttatus (assembly GCF_000705375.1). Next base: position 17,622 of record NW_010578967.1, on the reverse strand, counting down.
AAATGTCAATGGGAATGAGGAGGAAAGAGCCGTTCAGAGTGAAGTGTTTTTCAAAAAGCAGTAAACAGAAAAATTGCAATGTCTCTTCTGTAGGAGTCTGCCTGCTTTTCAGCCAGCCTGTCATGCTTGCCTGTGTGTCTCAATGCTTGCTTTCCTTCTTTTCTGTATCTTTGTATTTCTGTCTGAGTCTTCTCCTGGATGCTCCTCTTGCATCTGTATTTGCAGCATCTTGTTTGCAGTTTCAAACTCTACCCCCTACCTCTCACATTAATGTTGTCCATGTCTTCTCTTGGGCTCACCTGGCTGTTCATAGGTGCTGTTTCATTGCCTATGTACACCCATTTTCTGCTTTTTGACCTCTCTGTGCTCTATCTCTCACCTAAACTGCTCCTTCTTTCCTCTGTATTTTATAGCCTAGAGGCTCTGCAGGAATCTTTGGTGTTCAAAGGGAAGTCCAAGGTGGGAGCTTAAGCTATTTTCTTTCTTTCTTTTTTTTTCTTTTTCTTTTTCTTATTTTTAAGTCATAAATACCCAAATCCTGGAAGGAATCTGAGCCATTTTTAGGAAACTCAGCCAAGAAGTGAGTGTCTTGCTGTACATGTGTCTGTTTTCTCAGCTTCTTGACCAATTGCAACTGAATTTGACAGTGATGAAGGTCTCAGAGATATTACATTCCTACAAGTTTCATGAAAAATAGCTGGCTGAATGAGGAGAGAGACCAAAATTAATCTCTCTAGTAGGGACAGCTGCAACTCTATTGTTAGAAACCAGAGGAGGACAGTATGCATGAAAGTGATGTGAAACAGCCTGTATCTCCTAGGCCTCCGGGCCTGTCAATACTGAGTGGAGACCTCATTTTGCTTTCTTTTCTTCTAGAAACTTTTATCCTCAATGTCTCTGCAAATCGTAACAAAGGGTATCTCATGGCATCCTGAGAAGCAGATTGTGTCTTCTCCACCAAGCACTGCTGAAAGGGGCAGGAGACGTGACAGGTACGGCTCATAGGTGAAGTGAGAACACGCATTCAGGCAGGGCCACCACGTGCCCACCCCAAACCGAAGAGTTTCCTGTCACCCAGAGCCGACGCTTTGTCCAGATCAATAAAATCTAAAGATGTCTAAGGCAGAAAATAATCTATATTTTTGAGCTAGTGTTTAGAAAGGTCAGGATTGTGTTTCAGTAAAAGCAGGATGTCCTATCCTATGTCCTATGTCTTATCTCTGAACAGAAGAAGAGTCAAACCAGCTCAGACAAAAATCAGTCCACTGCAGGGTCATGTCTCTGACAGAGGCCAAAGCAGATGCCTGAGGAGAGTATGGGAATAAAACAGGCATATGATGATACTTCCCTCGAATACTCCCAGCTTCTGGCAGTTAGTGGTGTGGGAATCCCAGAGTCAGAGATAGTCACTCTCTCTCCTGTGACCCTGTATATATGTTTACCATCCACGGCATCCTGTGCCAGGAAGTTGCACAGCTTAGTCTCACCTTGTTTGTTTAAAGCCTACCATCCACAAGCTTCATTATATGCTTCCTAATTGGTCTAATATGCTTCCTAACTTGTCAAAGCAGTGGGCTCCATCTCCTCTCCCCATGCCACCACTATCACTGTCTTTTTTTTTTCCCAAGTTTAAAGTTGTTTAGCTTATTCTCTGTGCACCAAAATACGGAAATTGGGCTGATGAGGGAAGGTTTTCAGTTTGTGAATATACAGTGTTGTCAGCATTCATTCAATTCATCGTATGCTTAATAAGCTGAATGTGTTCAGCTTTTCCAGTACACAGAATTTACTAGGTAGAGTAACTGAATTTGGTCATAGGCCTGAGTTTTGGTGGTCCACCTAAGAGAGTCTAGAAACCAGCTCCTGCTGGAGGAATACAGAGCTTTTGAAAATTGCTTTACAACTGAATTGAAGTTTTATTAAAGTGGTATCCTCTACTGCTACTCAAAACCTCCTTTCTAGTGAGAAAGGGATCTGCAGGGTAACCAAGTGTCATGTAGCAAATGCTTATAGCAGTCTGGTTTATGCAGACATTTGGCTGGAACATGGTCAGAGGACATGTGCATAGCGGGATCTCTTCCCTCTATCTCAGTACATGGCAAATCTCAGGCTTCCTTTCTGTAAATCCCTAGGCAGACTGTTCAAGTGGAACATAACTGGTTTAATCAAGTTAGGGGATTGGAAGTGGGCAGGTGGAATCAGTTGTTCTCCTAGGAAATGTAGCTATATAACCAGAGTGTGAGGTACAAATTGTGACTTTCCAAAAAACATGTCTGGATTGCTAACACTCCATGGTACACTGAAGTGTGCCAACACTTCACGATTCGGGTGCTGTTTTGTCTGTTTTATCTTGGAGTTTCTGTGGATTCCTTCAAAATCCAGAAGTAGATGATTCTGCAGGCAGTGCAGACCATGCCCCCTGTGTCCCCATGGGTTAGCTGTGTAGCAGTAAACTGTGCCTGTCAGCAGGCTCACATCCTCATTTGGACCTTGCTTAAGTCTTAGCTTCGGAGAGGATTTGAGGTTGGGCCCTTCCTGGACACTAGGGTTATCATCCTGTTGTCTCTTCTTCACTTAATGATTCCTCTTTGCATCTCATCCCTTGTGCCTGCCAAGTAGAAACTGTTGCATTGACTTTCTTTCCAAAGCCAGCCTGGAAGGACAGCTTTCCTTCAACCAGGACACAGAAAAGGCCTGTGTATCCAGAACCATCAATATTTTTCTTGAGATGATAAATGAACTGCCAATAAACTGAGGCAGCTGCCAGATCCATCTCAGGAACAGACCTTCAGACCCGATTTATCTGTGCCTGGTTTATTTATGTGTCTGGAAACTCTGGAGATGCTAACAGAGGGCTAACTGCTCTGGGAGAGCTACTGAGAATTAGATGGTGCGGGTAGATGTAGTGGGAGTTTATGGACTGGCTGGGATTCTTCAGCTATTACTCTGTGTTAACCTATCTCAAATGAGAAAACGGCTTACTCCTATGGAGTCTCAGGACAAGGAACATCATATAAAAAAAAACAAAACTCTTAAAGCCAGACCTAACTTCTGATATCTGCTGTATCATTTGGTTTGTCCTTTTCCATTTTTTTGGTCTGTCTTGAGAGAATTCAGGTTTTTGCATAACCTGTGAAATTTGTTTTGTTAGCAAGATTTTTCTAAGGAGGTGAGACGTGGCTGATCATGCTGTGCCTGGAGGGATGCAACCAGTGTATGTGCTTGGACAAATCAGGTTTGTAAGGAAAGCAATCTTTTCTTGCACCAGCTGATATAATTGCAGAAGAAGACAACTGTCTTTAGGCCCCTTTTGCTAGGCAGGAGGCATATGGGTTTTTTTATACACATTTGCCCTAAAACTCAAGAGACCATTTTTTCAGTTCCAGCCAAATTTGAGGGAGATGGACAGAGTTCTCAGAGGTGTTACATCTGGGCAGGTTTTATGAAAATAGACAGCTGACCAAGGAACATGATTTTGTAAATACCTTTCCTGGGAGGGGATGGAGTGTGACTTTCAATGATATTGCACATTCCTAAAATATGGGAGGGGGCTACTCTTAAGTGCTGCAACCCAGGAGGAATTTAAGCTGGCGCACAATCTGTGTTGCACACTGGAGAAGCCAAGGATAGGAACCAGGGCCCAGGAGTTTCACTGCATGTGGGGCAATTAATTTCTCTTTCAAGATAGGTCCATCCCGATGCAACACGTGTGATCCAGGAGCACAAGCTCTGAGGCTTTGCTGACCGGGGGCGACCTGGAGTGAGGCTGCGGTAGCAAAACCAGCAAGGATGAGCGCGCTGTGCCAGTTCCCAGGAGGAAACCTGGACGCCCGGCACCTTGGTGCTTCTTCCCACCTCCCTGTAGTTATTTTCCAGTGTAAGGCTGGGTAGAGGGAACCGATTTTCCCCTCCCCACCTGCCTGCCTGGGTCAGCACCAGGGAGCACAGCTCACCCTTGCCTGTAGTTCAAGTGCCCTCTTCTGGCACAAAAGGTTTCATTCCTCAATGGCAATCGATGAAGAGGAGTGAGTGTTTTTCTTAAGCTTGCTGAAATGAAGAACAAAGCAGATTTTTCCTTCCTTCCCTTTCTGCCTTTTCTACCTTCCCCTCTGTGTCCTGCGTTGCCTGGGCAGGCAGTCGTGGTCCGTGAAGAAGGGAGCCTCCCTCCTGTACCAGGATGCAGAGGTCAACACTTTCTTCTAGGACAGGGCTATGATATGATCTTGTTTGCGTCTGAAGTCAAAAAAGGAAATAAGAGAAAAAAACACTTTTTTTTTTTTATTCCATACATCCTATCTGGTGTAAATCTGGTGCTGTCTTGATTTACACTAGCTGAGAATTTGATATTCTTTGCCTGCTAATGTTTTCTGCTCTCTTTGTAATCATCTCTTGGCTAACCCTGACCTGTTGGTGTCAATAGTTTTCACTGTGGATGCCAATGGGATCTCGATGTGACCTGTATTGATTAGAACAGGATGTTTGGTGATGAAATGTGGGCAGAGGAGGACGTGCAGCCACTGACAGAGAAGTTCCCACTCTAAGTGCTTACTTGGGAAGGGAAAGTTTCGATACGCTTGTTAATGTGATTTCAAGGTTAGCAGTACACAGTACAGCAACTGCATCTGTCTGCAGAGGGATTTCAAATCAGCCTTTAATAAGAAAAAGGAGTTTCCTGCGCTGCTTTATCGCATCAGTTACCATCGGAGGCCTTTGCATGTGCTTTGGATTTTTCTCTATATTTAAGGAGCATTTGGAGCTGTAATTGATTATAGCTGAATTTGTGTTACAAAGTAGGGAACAGCAGGTTAGAGCATTTATGCTATGAGACGAGGCTGAGCCTGATTCTCATTTAGATCATTTATAGCAGAAGGGTTGTGTTTTTTCCCCTGGTAACAAGCAGTGTCTGAGCTATTGAGTACAACACTGTATTAATAATTCTGTACTTATTGCAGGCTCTCTGCATGCAAATCCTTCACATACCAGCTGGATTGGCATAAGCCAGTTTAGGAAGCACACATACACCTTGTACTGCCCTGCACCGGGTTTAGGAGAGGAAAAAAAAAAACCTGAAGCCGGGTTTGCCAGATTTTGCAAAGCACCAGGCTGGGAGTGCAAATCCAGCTTCTCCTTTCAAGGTGAAAAGGACATTCTGGTGGCTCTGCTCTGCCCAGGGATCTTCCTGCGTCGGTCCCTGCTCTGTTACGTGCACTTTAAAACTGCTATATGCTTACATCGCCTCTTCGTCTCTAGACTGAAGTTCAGGAAATGTGGCTTCTAATCATACGGTTTTGTTTAAATCTCATGCTTGTACTTGATCTTGCGTTCCTTACCAATCCTGCATGTTTTGATGATATCTACACAAAGCCAGTCCACGGCAGAGGCTAAGTACAGTACCTAACACACAGAAATCCTGCTTGTGGTGAGAACCTCTTAGTGTTACCGCACGGAAAATCGCAGTATTGGGAGAGAGTGTGTGACAAGAATTGAGATGAGACAAACGAAGAGTTACCCAGCCAGTACAGGTTGGATATTCAAGTAATTAATGTGAGCAGACATCACTGAAAATAATAGATAATACTCAAAATTTACCTTCTGACTTTGGAAGTGATTAGCATGAATGTGGTAGAAGGATAGCAGTAAACATGGCTTTTCTCTAATATTTCATTTTAACGCTGCTGCTTCCAGTAGAAATGTGTGTGCATTAGATATTCATATATACCAGATTGTTCTTAACTATGTTCTCAAAATTCACAAATGAAATGAATTATGACAGATAAAAAAAAAAAAAAGTAGCCTGACCCTTTGCATGTAGGGGAGCTCCACGCCCCCACTGCAAGAAACACACATGTCAGTCAGCCTGAGAACTGGAGCATCCCAGAGTAACGGTGCTGAGAAGTTGGTATGATAACAAGGCAAAGCAAAGTATAGACTAACAGGATGACATTGTAAGGCAGCAAAAATAGGTGGCTTTTGTATGACTATAATAGCACCACCTGCTTTTAGAACGTTAGTCATCCCATAAATGTGTCCATTCCTGCGAATATCCTTGAGGTAGCTGACACAAAAATCCATAGAAACGATGCACTGAAAAGGAACAGAGAAAAAGGGGAAGAGATGGGACTCACCAGGCTGAAAGCAGCCTGCTGGCAGGGGGAAAAGGAGCAGCTTGGAAATGTCTGTGTGCATGTGTGGGTGTGTATGGGGTAGCTGAAGAGAAGTATGTATTCTTGGAGAGAGGAATTTGTTTCCTTCTCATCAAACCTCAGCCCCTGCTGCTTTCTTTGATTTTTCTCTAACAGGGCCAATCTAGGCACTCAGTGATGATAAATAATCCAGTATTCGAGGGTGACATGCACAGCAACAAGGTAATATGGAAAGAGAAGAACCTAAAGGGACAGGATTTCTGTGCAATTTATTTATTTATAATCATAATATATTTCAAATTAAAAAATAAAAATATTAAAATTAATTAAATAAAATATTTTAATTATTTTTTTAAATGTATATATTTTATTTCCAAATTGTGCTCTGCAGCATGGGAAACTTTGGAAACTGTCGCACTGGTTCAGACTACAACCCAATGGGGTGTCTTAGGTGAGCTTGGCAAACCTTAAACCTGGCTAACACAAACAGTCTCTGAGAAATGTTGTGTTTTTCCTGGTGAACTGTGTTTGCAGCAGCTCTGGTAGGATGCTTCAGTCCTGTTAGCAGCTTCGGTCCTGTTTGATAAGGGCAGTGTGGGACCCTTTGCTTGTTCTCCCAGTTATGGATGGCTCCAGGTGTTGGGATACCTGTGCTGGGCCCTGAGCTCGCTCGCTGTCTCCTCGCCTGGCCTCGGGCAAGTCGCACAATCTGCCTTCCCACCTTCCCCATTAGCAGGCTTTCAGGCTTGCGATCATAATATTTGCTTTAACATTGCATTTATGTTCAATTTCTTTGATTTTGTGGAAGCAAACTGATAGAAGTGTTGTTGTGCTGACATGCACAGTGCATCAGCGGGGCCGAACCTTCGGCCTCGCTGCGCAGACTGCGGCTGCTTGGGCTAACAGGATAGCAGGTTGTCGTTTTCTGTTGGACCAACATAAGGAGGAGAAAAAAAAAAGGTACGTTTTGCCAGAGGGTTTCATGGCTAAGTATTGACAACAAGGGATGCAAAGACTTGGTGATATGAATTCTGTTTGTGGCTCTATGAGGAGATCACAGACTCTGTGCCTTGATCTGCCTGTCCTTTCCTCTCCCAGACTTTTCTTGGATGAAAACACAGGACAGGAGCAACAGCATCGTCTAGACAGTGACACAGGGCCAGGACACAGCCTCCTGACATAAAAGGAGAAGGAAACAGGTACGCAGAGCAAAGTGATTTGCCAAAATCTGCACAACTAGATCTCCTGACTCCTTCACTGTCCCTCCTGTGAGTTCTCTTTAGGAGATGAAGTTGATTGATTGAAATTGTCCTTTTTGCAGATTACTATTTTAACGATCTAACCAGTAGTGTCAGAAATCCAGCGTGAGGGTTTTTGTTTGTTTGTTTTTGGTGCACTCTGTTTGTCACTTCTGTTTTTATCAGGTCGGAACCAGAATTGGACTAGCGGAGTTCTCTTTTTATTTCAGTGCGGGTTTGTGTTCCTGTCATCTAGGCATAGCATCTTGCTACTGCTGCAGCTGCATTCTCACGTGGCAGGAGAATAGTCTTATTACAGGGAAGTGAAAATTAAAAACAGAACCAAAAATACCCAGCATAAATCAACCTGCAAAAAATAAATCTTGGTTTCATAGGTCTTAGGAAAATCTCTTTGTGCATCTCTGCATGCTTCATCTCCTTGGTGATTGTCATTTTGTGTAAAATTCCCATTTTCTGAGTGTGGGATGAAAGCTACTACTCTCTTCTGCTTCAGCTTTTCTGTTTGCTTGCTTTTGCTCACCTCTTATACCTGGTCTGACTGCAAGATCCCTAGGGAGGAGATGGCCTGCAGTGCTGTGGGAAGTCTTTTGCCTCAGCATCTTAAATAAACATAAATGACCACCCAGTTCTTTCCAGGTTTAAAATTGGTGAATAATGAACCCAACTTCGTGCCCTGGGGTTCTGGTTCTTGATGGGTTTTCCACATGCTGTCAGAGTACAAATAATTAATATGTGCAGGAAAAGGGGCTAAAATCATCTCAGCTCCTTTCACTGACAGCCTCACAGGCCTGTGGCCAGAATGCAAGAAGAAAAGATATTCCTATTCCCTGCTCATTTGGCTGGCAGCGTAATCACTCAGAGTAATAAATCTTCATTGGAAACTTAGATCGAAATGGAGGAGGAAAGAGAACGATTTCAGACCAGAAGCTGGCAAGGGTCTCCTGCCTCCGTGGAGACCCAGCACTGGATGGAGAGCAAAAGAGACGCTGGGGAATCGGCTTTGCTGCTGCTGCATCCGAAATGTCCCTTAGTGGCTGCGGCAGTGACTGTGTGTGACAGCTCCCACCTGCCCTCCGGCCATGTCCCCGGCCTTGGGCTATGGCCTCCAGGCCCTTGGCCCTGGGGAGGCTCGGAGCAGGGGACGATGTTGGTCCTGCAGCGGCCTTAATGTGCACCCGAGAAGCTTGTAGGGCTTCCGTAGGGGCCAGGAATAAATTGCAGAGATCTAGAGCAGTTGGTGACCTGCTGTGCTAGCTCTTTAACCCTTCAGGAGCTAACACTTCCCCACAGCCTGGTGAGCAAACAAGGACACAAAAAAAAAAAAAAAAAAAAAAAAGGCAACCACAGAGCTGAAACATTTTATTTCCCCTACTGGGTCTGCCAATTAACCCTGTCAGGAGCCAGAAAACCACACTGGGCGCATCAACAGAAAATGAACTGAGGAGGGAAAACATTGGAGGACGGCGGAGCAAAGATCTAATCAGCACCCCGTCTCTGCGGAAGATCGGAGCTGTGACACAGGGACGGCAGGAGGGGGTTTGCAAACACCTCCGCGCTTCGGAAACCGCCGCGGGGCACGCAGAGCCACCGCAGAGCAGCTCGTGGGGAGAGCTCGTCTGCCTCGGAGCTGTGTGGCTGCGGCGCGGCGCTCGTGCAGGTGCCGCCGCTCCTCCTCACCCCTTGGCTGCTGCGTTAACTCAGCTGCATCGACTTTGCAGCGTGTTCAGGGCATCTGAAGAGGGAAGCAGCAAAGGCTTCCCATCTCCGGGAGCTAACGCTCCCCGTGCGGGACTCGTCCCTGTCTGCGTTCGCCTCCCCAGCAGCACGTGGCAAGCAGGTTCCTCTTCCTTCACAAACCCTGATGGTAGAAAGGCTGAGCTGAGGTGAAGGGAGGAAGCATAAGTGGAAGAACTGGATAAGTGCAGGTAGCAGAACCGGGGCCGTGTATTCTGCAGGTTCCCTCTGATGGACGTGCCAGATGCCATTCAGAGTAAGAGCCGAGTGCAGACACCGTGGGCAGAGCAGGAGTGCTTGGTGTCACCCCAAATGGAGGCCTGGTCTATTCACTGGCCATCCATTGGGGAAGTTTGGTGCCCTACGTGCAAGTTTCTTCAAGTAACGTGCCTGATTCCCTATGGCAGGGGCTCTCCTGAGTTTCTATCAGAATCTTCCAAGTGATGTAATGAATTTATCCCACAGATACCTCTGTAACCTTTCGAACAAAAACGTGGAGGAAAAACAGTGTTTGGCACAATGTTTAATTAGCGTCACTTTCTTTCTGTAGAAAGAAAACCCTCTTTCCACTTGGTGCTCTTGTACCTTTAGGAATGCAACTCTCACATTGGTCCATCGGCTGCAGGTCCTGGTGACTGCAGACCTGTCCTTTGTCACCCGGCTGTCAGACACATCCCTGCCCTCACTGCATCACTAATACTCCACCATCTCCTACTGCACTTGCTGCTAATTGCTTTTCTAGAGCTTCTTGCACACTGGGACCGATGCACCGTGTGCTTGCTCTGTGCCTCAGGACACAGAGGCAGGCAGACACTGGCTCTGAAGAATAGAACAGAGGGAAGAAAGAGGAGTAATTTTAGAGCTGAGCTGTACAGAGTTAATATTCTGACTCTCTGGGCATGAAATCAATCTTCCAGGTGAATTTGCAGTCTCTCAAATCCATTTTGGGCACAACATTCACCTGAAACAGAGCTGGCTGCAGTTCCTGACGTCAGTAGAATGCTTTCCTCCCTTCAAAAGAACACAGCTTGGATTTCATCTTGTTTTTACACCTTCACTTCTCCTTGTAAGTCTCATTGTCACCACCGGGTCTGGTGTCATCCAAGTGCGGCAGTGAGACCAACACTCTGTGCTGCAGAAATTCCCAGAGCACAACACTCGGCAGCTGCCAAGGCTTTCTGCTGGCACCTGCTCAAGACAGATAGAGAGAGAGAAATATCACTTTGTCTGCTTTCCTTCATTGCTGCCCACCAGGAAGCCAACACAGAAAACACTTTGCTCTTCTGCTTGAGAGACAGGCAGGTTAGATGAGCAAGCCAGGCACCTTGAGCCTTTTTGGCCTTTTCTACAACCAGTGTCTCCTCTGTCCCATCCCACTTTTCCTGGTAGGATTTTTCCTGCCTCCTGCCTGGGAGGCCTGCAGGGAATAGCGTTTTGTTGTGCTTTTCTTCTGCTGTTTCCCACCTGCCAAAGTCCTTCCTTTAAATGGCATGTATTTAATTGTTTGGGGCATAAGAGCTGGTGATGCCTGCAGTTGGCAAACAAACAGGATACTTTCAGCAAGGTGGCCAAGAGGAACATTGAGTGTTTCTGATGGTTGCTGGGACAGCTTTCCTCTCATCTCCTTTCTCCTCATGGCTTGATTCCTTTCTGACTCATGTGGGGCTGCTGTTGTCTTGCCTCTCCATCTAAATTGAGGTGGCGATAAATGCATTATATCTCTTTATTGCGTCTCCCCAGTCTTCTCCTAAACCTGCTGGGTCTCCCTTTTCTTCATCTCTCCTTGTTCTTCCCCCTGTCCTCAGGCTGAATTATGTTCCTGAGGACCACATTTGCCATCTGCTTGCTTTTGAATTGTATTTGTATTGTATATTGATTTGTATTAGGGAAAACAATCTTTTCTCCTAGGAAAAGATGAGGGGAAAGTATAGGAATGGGAAATAAACATTCTTTTCTATTGCAGAGAATGCAGCCACAACTGGTGAGCCATAGAAAATTCAGGCAACCAAACTTCCCAGATTTGCTTTAATATCCCACTAGGATGAAATGCACAACAATATAATAAAAAGAATCATGATTTAACAGTTAAAAAAGAATCAGGTAAAAGTCTTTCTTCCTGGTGCTATTTGCAGCACAGATCAAAATACATTGAGGTTAATTATATTTTAAAATCACTGTTCTGTAGAGACAGACTAGTTTATTAGGAGAAGCTGGAATTGTTAGAGACAGATTTTCTTTGCATCAAAATAGTTCATATGAGGCTCAGGACTTGACTGGTTTGACCTCAGGCAATGCTTTGCACTTTGATAAAGCTTTTAGTGGCAATAAAGTTTTACCGAATAGTACTAAAGCTGAAGCAAACTGGGAGACATAAGGCCGAGGAAATTCTGAAGTATTCACTCAGTTTTTGCAATCAGGACATCAAGCACTTCCTGTTCCAGCGGCTGCATCAGGCCATGGTTTTTTAATAGCCACTACTCTATTTGTCATTCCCAATTTAATTTTTTAAATACTGGTTATAGCAATGACTTAAAGATTAGGTCAGAACACAGAAGTATGAGAGAATGCAATAGCTTAAAAGGAAATAATGAAACAACAAATTTTTCAGAGTTGATATTTATAAGAGAGGGGCTAGAAATTAATTTAAAATCAATAGAAGAAAAAAACATTTGTATTGACCAGCCAAATCTTGACCTTGTATGGTAGGCTTTCTCAGTAAAGCTAAATCCCCAGTGTTCTGGAGAGCAGAGCTGCTGCTTTTCCTCCTGTCCTGCAGTGGCCAAGCAGCTCTGCCCCCCTTCTCTTGGTGCAGAACGGTGGGACGTGGATGGGGTTGGTCAAACACGTCACATCCCGGCACGAGGTGACCACATGCAGTCTCTGACCGTGGCTCTCTGTGGGGTCCTTCCAAGTGATGGAAAGAGATGGAAGGGGGAGATCTGTATCATTCTATAGGTTCTTTGGTCTGGAATTATTTATCCTAGGGTAAAGAACAAAACACCTTGATCCTTATGACAAGGAGATGTGGTTCATAAAAAAGGCTCAGGACAGAGTTCAGCTACACAGTAACAACACCTTGCCAGAACTGGAAGCTTTTAACTGTAAGTTGCTGATGGATTATCCTAACATCTGGTCTATGATTGAAAGACAAACCCGAAAAGGACGGGTAAGTTCTTTCTGTGTAGATTGTTTTCTCTGTGTTTTTGGCATAATGTAATATCCATTGAAGGAACAAAATTGCTATGATTGGAACATTGAAAGGTCAAACTTTGTGAAGATTAGATACCCAATCCGTATGGATTAAATCTTCTTTTACTGTTCTAAAGGTGTGTAAGCTCAGGAAAGAAGATGTGAGTAGTTTTGAATTCCTCTCTCTCTTTTTCTTTTTTTTTTTTTCTTTTTTTTTTGATCCATTTTATGATTGCTTGTGCTGAACCAAGGGGGGGAAAAAAAGTTTTTTGTCTCCTTGACTACAGCACTTATGATGTCATTTGTGTTGTATTTTTTTCATTCCATCCCTTTTAGGTTTCTTTTTGAACTTGTCCTCATCTGCTCTTCTTTTAAAGTCAGCATCAGTTCTATAGGTCTTCCTGCTGCCCATTTCACTCTTACAATGTGTATCACTTTGTTGTATCTAGGTCAGTTGCTTCTCACACCTTATATAGGCTATTTGTCAAAGCACTGTGCAGTCTGGATTTAGTGCCTGGACTGAATAATAGTCTCCCCAAGGGTTGCCCACTATTACTTCTTATAGCAATGGACAGCAATCCTGGAAGTCTTGTTTTAAAATTATTATTTGTTGTTATTGTTTTTTAATAAATTCATTCTACTTTTGTTTATTATTTTAGGCTTGGTGTCTCAAGTCTGCCTTTGGCTTCAGGGAGATCTGTTGGGGTGAATGGTGTCAGAACCTGCACCTTAAGTGGAAAAATATTAGGTTGTGATTCTGCAAAATTGTCCCCATACTTCCTTGTCTGCAAATGTCTTTCCAGATCTGATTGTGTGGAAGAAGCCCTGCTTGCAT
>NW_010578965.1:522-33903 GCF_000705375.1 Tinamus guttatus | reverse complement strand
TTTTTTTTTTTTTTAAGTGTTAAACTAGTGAAGATGTTGCTTGTTTTCACTGAAAGAGAGAGGCATTCTTTTCCTAATACTCAGCCATGCAATGATAATGTGGAGAAGAGCACGGAGATGAAAAATTGTTTCTTTCCTTAGAAGTACTGAAGGGAATAACTACCATTACGAAATGCTGGTGAAAAATTAGCTTTTTTATCTCCCACACTAATATTTAGAAAACCTTGGTGAAAGTCATAAACACTAGAGGTAAATTTTTTCCAATTTAGCTTGTGCTGAAATGCTGCAGGCAACAGAAACAGAAAGCCACATCCATTTTGGGAGGCATGTTGCCAATTTAGCACTTCTGTATTGTTTGCTCTTCTAATAGCCTGGCCCCAGTGCTGCAGATTTCTCTCCCAGATGTCGCGCCCTCACATCCATTCCATGCTCATGCCAAGTGACCCCGCAGACCGTAATGGACACTTAACCCACAGAGTTGCACAGCGGGTCAATCTCCTTGGCTTGTCCTGGAATCGGGAGAGCAGGACCTCCTGGGTACTGCAGTGCTCCACGTGCTCACAAACAACAAAAACAAAACATACACATAGAGCAACTCATAATGCATTTGCTTTGGCTTTGAAGGCACATCGACACTGCAAAACTCCATTCCTGAAACCTGAGCCAGCCGAGTCAGTGAGGATCCAATGCCGGGATCAGTTTAACCACGCTGACGTGGGGCTTCTTCCAGGTTATATGATCCTGCCAAACATGGTAATGCAAAGCATGTATTTCTGTAGAGCACTGTTTTATATCATGTAAATTTAGTCCAGAAGCATCTTGAATTACTGACTAGAAAAACAAGGTAATCAGAGTTTTCCATAATACAATGTGTTACTCTGAAAACTCACTAAAAGTCTTTCATAATATTGAGAGATCCCTGTAGGATAACTGGTCTGTTTTCAAGCAACTTTCTGACATTTTAAGAGTTCATCTAGCTCTGACCTGGTGTAAGACTAAAGACTTTCAAACGTTTTTGACAAAACACCTCCATTCAGACTACACCTGCATGTTGTATTTGTGCTCTCTCTCACTGTTTCCGCACTTCAACATGTAGAGCCCTTGTGGATAAAAAAATTCCTCAAAACTTTTCAGCCTTGACAAGTAAAGTTCTTCCATAAAAAGATTTCTTGCAGAATGTTTCACATACCTTTATAAATACAAAAAAATATTAATTAGGGAATAAAAGTTGAGCAATTAAATCTCTTCTCTGAAAAATCTCTTCTCTGAAAAATCTCTTCTAAATCCTTAGTGCTTAAATTTGGAGTAACAAGTCACATTTCAGAAAGCTATTTATGTACTCATATATACAGTACTCATATATACAAAGAGGAATACTGTGTCACTGACTTTCATTTGTGACTCATTTTTGATATGGATACTGGTTTTTGTAGCTCAGGATTTGACAGCTAGATCATGGCACTAACTACCATGCTTAGGGAGCTGCCTGAACTTGACAGCTCGCTATCTCTACAGCCATGGCCAAGGCAGGGACCCCCGTCCAGAGCAATGCTTCAGGCTGGGCTGCAGGTGTGACCTGACACACATCTAGCATGCGGTGGCATGTGCTTGGAAGGTGGCTTATCTGATCCCTACTGCTAGCGAGGCAGGAAGCAAAGGCAATCTGTGCTGATCTGTGCCGCCATAAACATTCTTATTCCTGAGAAATGGAAATCTGCAGGTACTATTCTCCATACCCTTTAGGTTACCAAGGCAATTCAGGGGAAAGAATAAACTTTTTTTTTTTTAGGTGGCTAAATAATGCTCTGTCCAGAGAGATTTTCTCCTAGCATAAATATCTGTGCTTGCTAACCACAGGACACTGCACTGGAGCCCATTCAGTCTTACCCCAGCACTATGAGATGGAGGGCTAAGCCCACTCACTGACTCCAGAGAGTTTCAGCTCAGCCATCATTTTTATCTCCAAAAGCATGACCTGACTGGAGAACTTTTTTCCCACCTGGTCTCAGCCTTTTTTAGCTTTCCGTTTTACTGCACGCACAACAATCTGTGGGCAGATACACTGTTCCTTCAGCTCACTAAAGTTAGATGAGACGAATCCCACCCAGAGAGATGAAGCGATTTGTGAGGCAGGAGGAGCTGCGGCCTGGCAGGCGGCCTGCCCTGCTTCCCCGCGTCACCCGCCACTGCGTTTATCACCCCGAGCCGCGGAGGATCACACCGGCAGCACCGAACGGTCTCTGGTTCTGTTCACCAAGGGTCATTACCCAAAGTCACTATCGCTCTGCTTATTTTCGCATCCTCCAGCCCTTGTCCTGCTGTCTCATTGCTGAAGCAAGACTTGACAACTGCACTCCACTGAGGAATTGTGATAAGTTTTCCCAGACGCTGCACTTGAAACCAGTGACGATTCAAATCTATTCAGAATCGATAATAACACACATTTGGCTCAGGCATCTGGGAATATGTAACTATTTAATGCCCTTTTAGACATAGTTTATGGCATCAAGCTGCATCCTTCTAGAATGATAAAGTTACAAACCAGCAGCAGTGTTGAGATTAGAAATAGGCAAAAAGAGAATCAGAGATCGAATAATTTTTTTTTTAATTGAACCATAACCTCATCACATGGCATTTGCTAATGCACAAGCTTCTATTTTGTCTCTTTAAATAACTTCTGCTTGTGTATCACTTTTGCTCCAGTATATCTTAAACGATAGGAGTGTACAAGCACTCCTGCAGTTGCCAAAAGAGTGCAAAAATATATCATTCTGGACTGGCAATTAGCCAGAGCCCTATTGATGGTCAGTCCGAAGCCACGCAAAATGTTTAATTGTGGTAGCAATAATAGCTGTAGACATATCAGTGGGCTGGATCAGAGGACTTCGAGCTGCGGACAGCTAGAAAAATGATTTTTAAGTAACTGGTGACGGTTTCCCCATGCTGAAATAAAAATAATGTGCAGAAGACCCTTCAAATTTTTGATAAAAAAAAAGCAAACATCCACAGCTCCCTTAGAAAACTTAGAGATCTTTATCTCAAAGAATTTTCAGTGTCATCTCCTCAAATGTTTATAGGATATATTTCTGCAATCTCGCAGGCCAAATCAGCAACCCCTACTTTCTTTGGCGCAACCACCAGACAGGCAGAATAAATGATTCATGAATGAGAAGGTTATGGGGGAAGAAAGAACTCCCATGTTTTGGAGCCTAGAGGAAGAGGTAGTTAAACAGAGAAGATGCAGCCTGGCTTTAGAAAGAACTAAAAAGCAAGTCACTGAAGCAAAAAAACACAAAATGTAATCACTTTCAAAGGAACAAGAAAGGTATCTTGAGGAACTGTTATATTGTCAAGTAATTCAGCAGTTAATGCTTCCAGGGATGAAGGGGGAGGGAGGGAGCAGCAGCAATCAGCAGCAATTATGAGGCAACTGCAATTAAACCCCCACAATGGACTTAGTGTAAAAAGATGGAGAATGAATCAAAAGGTAAAAAAATTCACACACTCCGAGACTGAAAAAAAAAAAATCTTCCCATAGAGAAATTAATCAGGAACAGACAAAAATGATGATTTTTGTAAATCACCACATCGCGACCTTTCAGAGAACTGCAAGATAAAAGAGACAGAACATGATGCCACTGTCACTTAGGCAAAGTGATTTTTCACATAATTTCAAGCAGTTACATGGCTTCTTTATGAAAGTTAAACAAAAGAGCACACCAGTCACGTACATCAGAAAGCTTAGGGTCTACATGGGCCAGAGTTGCTGGAGATCTTTCAAAGGCACAGAAATTAGATACACAGGCTTGGAAGAGGCATGATGCACATGATATATGTATGAGGCAAGGGTCTCCGATGGTTCCTAATAATGGACTCCCACTGACTTTCTATAAATCTGAGCCTTTGCTTGCAAGAACTATTCAGATTCTCCTCACTGCTGTAGCCCAGCAAACCGAAGAGGCAGAGATGGCTTGCTGTGATTCCTGCCTCCCAAGCCTGTTGTCTCGGTGCCTTTCTTGCTATGTGGTAGCTCACAAGCAGCGTCATAGGACCAGCGGACTGTTAAATAAATAGTTGCCAGTTCCTTGTTGCTGGAAAACAGAAGCCACAAAAGGGGAAGGACCAGGCAGTGCCCAAAAGCAGCTCCCTGAAATACCAGGGAGGAATTAGCCCCCAAGAACATAATGAGGCCACATTTTAGCATCTTTCCTTGGACTTCAGAAGATGCTCTCTTAACAATTGGAGATCCAGGCCAACAGAGAGAGAAGGTCCCAAAAGGCAGCTCTGAAGAGGGGGCTGGTAAGACTGGGTATTGCAGGGGCTAGACAAGAAGACCCCTTCATACCAGAAGGCATGCTAAGACCTTGTCTCAAGCAGCCCCTCTGATTTACCACTCCTCCAAAAGGCTGGACCACTGCAGCAGTAAATCCACTCATCTCAGCAGATACACTCTTAAGCCTTCGAACACATATACATGTACAACCACACTCCTCTACACAAACAGAAAGGCAACACAGCTACGTAGACCCTGTCACACTTGTATATACTGAGAAACCACTGAACCCACATGCACACATAAGCATATCCCTCCTATGTAAGTTGATATATCTTGTAATACCCTTGCAAGCTTGAGCTCCTTTGCTTTCTGCCTAAAGAAAACTACTTTAGCAGTTGTGCAATAAAAGAAGTTGAAGACACCATTCTGGAGACCCACTCAGCGCTCACATTGCATTTGGTGGACAGCCTTGTGTCTGCAATATTTTCCGCTCATCCTCCAGGTCACTGCATCACATGCTGGTTTGGGAGCCTCCTGCTTCCCAGGCAAAGGGTAACACGGCCTCCAGGTCTCTGCCTCCCAGGCTCTAGACTGAGAGCATCAACGCAGACGAGCATCAGCTGCCAGGTTGGGCTTGGCAACATAGATATTAAAAATGGGAGTCACATCCCAGGCTTCACCCAAAAGCCGTCAGACGGTAAAGACTCTATGTAAAAAGGCTCTCCTGAGCTACTCCCAGCTCAAGCCAGGTTCAATACTAGTCACCTACAGCTGAAAGGTGCCACTGCTCATTACAAATCTCCGGAGCCAGCCCATCTGTCAAGCAGGGAAAATATTGAACAGGAGAGAGGAGAAAGATTAACTCTTCATCAGTGTCAGCATCCGTAGAAGGGAAGTAGCTGTCAACAGAGCTACCAGCCAGCAAAACAACTTAATGGAGCGACTTTCCACACAGAAAAAGAAATTCAGCTATGAGAAGGAAACACGATTCAGTCTCCTTAAGCATGGAAAATACTCTTAATGACTGCATTAAAGAAATAAAAATACATCATTTCTTTTACAGAATATAAGTTCTGATTCACATTTCCTTAGTCCTCTAAAATGGACAAAAATGAGGATAAGAGTAGAGTGAAATATTAAGTTCAACTTTTTTCTACAAGCTTTTGTGAAGAAAGGAAAAGCAAATATTTTTCACTTAATCTCTTTGGACATGAAAAACACCAATTAAAATATTCTCTGCAAACATTAATAGTTATACATGTCCATTCACTGCTCAAATGCCACAATATTTTCATACTTAGAAAAGCAGAAGCAAGTTATTACATCCTTGCTCTGTGTCTGCTGTTGGGTAGCTCTACATACTTGTGCCAGCCAAGGATGCGTGCATGGAATTGTCTTGTCTTCTTAATAGCATATTAATTGAGCATATGTTTTCAATCCAACTAAACCAGGGGACAGCAGTCTGCAAAATATTGGTCTCTATTAGCAGTATGAAAAAAAAAATGACTGTGCAGAGGGAAAACATGTTGCTAATCTCTCTCGTATGGAAAAAACACATTTTTTCCAAACGCATCAGAGAACCCACACAGGAGCCACCTGTGGTACGTCAACCCAAAAGAAACACATTTCCTCAGTCCTACAACTCACAGCTACCTGTTTTATACCCATTTTATTTTTATTTTTCCAATGAGATTGTCAAGGATTTGATTTGTATCTTTACAAAACAGTTCTCCTTGCCCAGCTCTAGGGACTAGGCAGGGCAGAAACCAGCTCTGGCAGCTCCGCTCAAGATACTCGAGGGACCCACAGCTTGGCCCTGGCTGAATCCACAGAGACACAAGCTCACTTTCTGGTGAGCCAGTTACACTTCTGTTGCAGGCTGCACGTCCTGTTCATTTTAAAGAACTAGACCCAGGCCACCTCCTAATCAACCAAAAAACAAATCAACAATTTTGGATTGTGCCAAAGGTGGACTTTGACATATTTCATGCAGAAAATTTGCAATGGAAATGAGGAATAAATCTCCTTTATGCAATATGAATAGTCTGCTAGGTGTAAAGAAAAAAAAATAAGCAAACAAACAAAAAAATACATATAAATATTCCAATGGTTCACACCAAGACTGTGATGCTGACTATACTCTTGCTTTGAATTTTTTTTTGCTTTATGTCACAGATATTAACAATATTATTAAAAAAATAGAATAGATTAATGTGAGATGAGCTGAATATTTTTCCCGGTTGTGTATAAACAGCCTGGCAACAAAGCTGTCTAACTTTAGGATCAATCTTACCCTTATTTTCTATTATGTACTTCCTGTTGTTACAAACCAAGATTAATTTTATTTTATGCAAGTCACTGAGCAGTCTCCACTAAAATAAGATTGATTGTGAATTTCTTTTTCTCTCTCCTTCTTTTCCTCTCCTTATTTTATTTTATCAGTGTTAATAAAACCACAGTGACTTGTAAAATTCAATTTAGAATTATTTTCCACCTGGAGAGGTTTAGACACTTTTCCCCTCTTTTCACAATGGAGTTATTTCTCACTCACAAGGGTTAGAAAGTAGATCTTTTATGCAACAGTTTTGTAAAATAAATATTCTGAAAGAACCTGAGGAAGGAGAAGCGTCGTATTTTTCTGACATAAATCATCTCAGTGAAATAGACAGTAATGGGTGTTGTTGAGCGATTCTCCTTCTCCATTTTTCATTCATGAACTTAATTCAAAATGAACAAGACATCATGAGCCATATCTGTACTGTTTGCAGAAAACAAGTTTCTCGGACACTGCTGAAGATTTTTTTCATTTAAATTGTATTAAGGGACCCCTGCCCAGATAGGAGGAAAAAAAAAAAAAAGATCATATAATTGATTTAGAGAGGAGGATTTTCTTTACGTGGGATATCACCTGATATGAAAACAGGCAGTGGGAGAAAGTGATTTCTTTTTTAATCCAATTTATCATTCAATATTTGTGATTGTCATCCTATTTGGTCATTTCACTCACAACTGAAAATGAAACTAGAATGATTTCCTTCACTTGCCAAATGTGCTGGCTTTCATAAATTTAAAGTTAAATTGAAAACTGGAGGGGGAAAAAAAGAAAAAGAAAAAAAAAAAAAAAGAACCCTATGCGTTTTTCTGTTAATTTGGTTTCCGTGTTTCAGTCTCCGAGAATAGCTCTGCTCGGCTGAGTACGCGTCGCTGCTTGAAGCACGTTCACAGTGTAACACAAAATTATTCCTCATTTAAATAACCATCATCTGAACGCTTTACCAAAGCGGTGGCAAAACATTTTCAGGGAGGAGACAGAACTGGATTGAAGTCTTCTGGCAGGAATCCAGATATGCATGTATTTGTTTCAAGAAGACATCATTATTTCCCTAGCAGATAGCTGTCAACAACAGAGCGTTACCACCAAGTGCACAAAACATTAGCGGAGAAGAAATACGCTCACAATGATTAAGACATTGCAGTCATAGTAGCTGTTGGATTTAAATTAGAAGATCAGAATGGCAAGAGAAAGATGCTCAGGGTTTCGAGCTCCCTGGGAACAGCTGTGCACAGAGCAAAGCCCCACACAGGGCACTGCTTTTGGCCTCAAGCAGAGCAAAAGCGCGAGGCAGGAGCGGGCGAATCCCCCTGGGGATTTGCCCTCTCCACCCATCACCAGAGCAGACAAATCCTTTTGGGCACCCCTCAATGATAAGGTCGAACGGTGCATCCAGAAACATTAACTCGATTTTAATTGACTTTTCTAGTGACATTGTTCCTAGTCCTAAATTCAATCCAAGTTGAAATATTGACAAAAATAACTATTTATTCTTTACTGGCTATTTCTTCCCCTTACCCCAAAGCTATGGGGCAGAAGCTGCACTGCAGCCAAAGGCATTTTTAAGCACACAGAGGAAGAGGTCTCAGAGCTGCAGAGGGTGCAGCTGTTTTCTCAGCAAAGGAGGAGGGATCTGACCTGGAAATCAGTGCTGAGCAGAACTTGCCCTGCAGAGCTGCTTCCCCGGACCAAACGCCTGCGGAGAGAGAGGCTTGTAGGAGCTCGTTCCTTTTGCTGAAGCTTTCGACAAAACGTTACTGATGCTTTTCATTCTAAGGTAGTCAAAATATTTTCCATCAGTAAGACAAACTGTTTCTTTTCAAATGCAATATAACATACAATATGAAAATACAATGTAATAAAGGCAAAAAACGCTTTTGTTTTTTCCACATTTTATTTCCCCTTTGGTCTCCACAAGTGCAGATCAACATGAAAAAACAGCTACTTTCCTAATCAGACACACACAGCTCGCACACATCTGCGGACAGTGGAAAGACAGATGGAAAGCGAATTTCCACGTACAGCCAGCACTGCTGACACACAACTTTGGTTCTTATCCAGATCTCTGGATTTTCTCTTCTCTCTGCTGAAAGGTCAGGGTAGATACTGCAATCAGCTCAGTTGTAGGGAAGCATCACCCTCAGAGGAAGCTCAGTCTGAGGGGTATTACTGCCAGTGTAGCAAAGCACTCAAAAAATTACAAACATTTAAACTACTCCATTGTCAACCGCATCAGAATTCAGTGCAAAGCCACGTTGACTGTGCCTAGAATAGAAATGCATGCTGAGTGTACATCAGACAATGGTTTCCATTTATTTTAGCTTTACATACAAAGCATTCTGTTTGTTAATGGGGAAAATAACCTATTTTTGCAGTTCACTCACAAAAATTGCCTTTATTTCCCAAAAAGAAGAGCATCTTGAAAAAAAAAATCACATAAGCAGGTAGGGCTGTCAGCAACATATGGCTTTCAGACGGAAAAGGGAGACTATTTCTGAACTTGTGAGGCTGGGAGAAATCTCTTTTATCAAGATAAAATATAAAACTTGTTTTGAAAACTTTACAATATTTCAGTTGGGTTCAAACAAAAGCTGCTGATGACAGACACAAAGAATTTGCATCTTCACAGCTACGTGTGGGAACTGTAAAGCTTGCAACAAAGTTGTTGACTCTGGATTATTCACATAACCCATGCATTTCCAAAGACTTGCACAAGTTTGCTCCATTTCCCTGTAAAATTCCCACACCCCTTTCATACAAATACTGTTCATTTATAGCTCTTATTGCATAAATAAGGAGGGGAGACCTCAGTTGCTCTCTAGTATAGGGTAGCAGCTCTGCATGATACTCTAGGATGTTTCTGTTTTTCTCAAATCCACTGAGATGTGTGGTATTTTCAAGCAGAGATTTTTAAGACCTTTATTCTAGTTACACGAGCCCCAAAAGGTCAGATGGTTCCCAAACTCTGTTTACCTACCCCAGCCAATCCCATAATCCAAACACTCCGCTTACATCCAAATAACACTTTACCAGACCCAGGAGCATATGGCTAGAAACGCTAAAGAAAATAGTCCAAGATTTTCTTCTACTGAACTCCTTGAATGTTTTACACCAGCCATGGCAAATGTAATGCAAGCAGACATCTGAGACAGGTCCATGGGTGTGAACCTCATACCTAAACAACACTGCAGAAAAGCCCACTGGATAGAAAATGCTTTGAATATTTCAGAAGTACTTGTAAGCTGTTCAGGAGGTGAAGATTTATAAGCACACTGACTGCAAGTGAACTTTTTTACAGATAAATTATGAGCTCACCTGCTCCACAGGCTTTCAACATTTGCATTAGGATACAGGAGCAGACTATTAAATTTGCAGCTATAACAGCTCCTGGCAACGATCTTATGACAAACCTCTGAGATCCCATAGAAATACTTCATTAACTTGCAGTCGAAGATACTGAAGTGCATGCGTGGTCAGCAGAGCAGTTAACAAACAGGAGTGAAGAGTGAGGTCTCCCCTCGACACCTCAGCCTCCAAACACCGCACTGCCCCAAGGACAGCGATCATCTCTTCACCTCCGCGTCCTGCTCCTCTAGGCTTTGGGCACAGCACCGCCAAAAACACACCCGCCCCTTTCTGCTCAAGCACCACACACATAAAAGCAAAATTCTTACCCTATAGGCCTCTCCTACGGAGGGGAGCAGCCTGCAGCTGTTTTCCATGTTGGCTACATTTAGTGAAAATGCTTCTTTGTGAATTACAAGTTTCAGCATCAAGCATGTTCCTAGGTTTCTCATGCTCCTTTAAACGGCAGTTCAGCCCCTCTTGCTCTCTGCTCAGAGGGTCACACCAGCTTTTACCAAGTGACTCAGCCCAACACATGCATGCAGACTGCACCCTGCCACATCCGTGCCAGAGCTTCCAGCATTGAAGCACATTTCAATTTTTTGAAAAATAAATAAATAAATAAAACTAGAAAAGAGGTCAAAGTCAGGACCTCGTAATCAGGCTTTAAGAGAGATTTTTTGGGGCTTGTATTTTTAATGAAAGCACAGAGATTTCTGTTGCAGGTCTTTCTCTGGGCAGTGCTCAGCAAGTCAAGTCTCCTAAGCCTTCCCCTCCAGCTCAGGACTTAACACATTTCTTTCTAATTTTACTAGTGTGACATTCGTACTCTGTATAAAAATATATCTCCTGCATTTCATTTCTAAGTTTCCTGAGGGTTTTTCTGGGTTTATTATCATTATTTATGTTCCTTGGGGTAGGGATGTAGGAGGAGTAACAAAAAACAAAGATGAAAAAAATGATATTAAACAAATCTTTCACCTTCCACCACTCTCCTGCATTTGGCAGTGATTGCCATCAAGCAACAAAGAATAATAAATATTTTCTTTAAAATGTTGCCACTAGCCAGCAGAAAACTTTCACCAAATAATAGATACCTACTCCAAACCAAGTGAGATGGTAGGTCAGAGCACTTTGCATTTTCCCTCCCTCAGTCTTTATCACAATTATAAATAGCATAAAAATGTGGCCCCTGTTTCTCTCAGGGCTACTGACGCCTCACGGAGACCCCTTGAGAAACAGGCCATTTAAAGGGAAACGTGTTGATATGGTATATAGCTGTTCCCTCTTCCTTCCCCTTGCTTAAATGCTTTATAAATGCTGAGATTTTGTTGAAAAAGGTGCTCTCTTCTCCAGGAGCTCCCTGAATCCTGTTGTTTATGTTTCATCCGGAGTCATAATATTCCCCTCCATTTTTCTTTAATTCTGCATTTGTCTTTTAATTGCAACAAAAAATCAGAGGGACACACAGCACACTCCATGCTAGCATCCACGTTAACGAAATGAGCAATTACAAAAGCTATAGTGACTCAACTTCAAGGACTCAACAAGTAGCAGCCCCTGCTTTCTGTGCAGTGTTTAAGCCTGGACTGAAAGTGCTGCTGGTTGGCTGACACACAGCAAGATGCTCCTGTGCATCACGGGTGTCACAGGAGCCCGTTGCTGTTAGCACAGCAAAGGCAGCTGCTGCAGCGGGACCAGAAGGAGACAGACTGAAACGAGAAGGACCAACGATTCCTGTCCCCACAGGAGCAGACGCAGCCTGCTTCACCCACAGGAGACATTGCCAGGTTGAAAGATTAATGCTTTTCCATTTTAAGTCGCAGCGCCTCATCTGACCAGCATAAAACATTTACGGCTCCCTTGCAAGCTGCATCGCACATATGCGAGGTGGCTTTGGACACTGCTCTTTCATCACAGCATGCGAGCAAAAGCCTGGGGCTTGGACACACAGTGGCATTGCTGGGCTCCATGGAGCTCCTTCTGCCAAGGAGCAACTTCTGGCAACCTGCATGCAGCACGACTGGCACCAGGAGCAGGATGGCAACAACAGAAAAATCCCAGACACAAAAAAGAGACAACAGAGATGTTTCTGATGGGGTTTGCACACAAGAGCTCCACCAGGATGGAGTTACCAACCTTGCCAGCCTGAGAAGCTGCTGCAGCTCCTCTCCCTGCAGAAGCTGCCAGAAGCCAGGAGGAGCCAGGGGCTTCAGCTCCAGCTGAAGGGAGTTAAAGCAGCCAGAGAGCCTATAAGCATGAGAGAAGGGAGTAACTTTATTTCTAGAGCTGTCTGAAGTAAGAGTGGAAGTATGTTTCAGAGCTGCTAGGAAACCTTGGGGATTTTAGTTAGAAAGCATAGACACTCTTGCTTTATTTGAGCTTGGCTGCCCTTTTCTTGCTTCTGTGTTTAGTCTCTTCCTCCAGAATATAGACCGAGATTAGGTTCTCAAGTGCTCTGCACACAAGCAGTTCAGACAGGACTTTTGTTCTCTGTCATTGGCAGTGTTTGAAGGGAGACTTAAACCTGACAGCACTTGGATTTTGGTTCAGGCTCTGGGTCTTTGCTTAATCACTGCAGTTTCTATGCTATCCAGCAGGCACTCTTCCAGCCCAGATGAAAATGCAACTAATACAAAGCAGCTCCTCACCGCCAGCAAAGAGGAAAAAACATTTCAGAAATTTTACCACCATCTCAGTAGCTTACACTACATAAGTATTAATCTGGGCCAAATGTCTGAAGTTAATCATAATGCTTTCTGTAATACTCGACAGTTATCCCTTGGCATCCTCATGGCCATTGTACTGCAGCTCTCATTTTAATTACATTTCTGACAGCAAGAACTATGCAGCTCTGATCTTAAAGTGCTGAGTTATGTGATGTTGAAGTATCAGAGAAAGCAACCTTTTTTTTTTCACACAGAAAACCTTCTTCTACAAACAGAAGACTATTTAGCAGTAAAAAAGCAATGTTTTCTCCTACAGACAATAAAAATGGCATTTTTTGTATTTGATGAGTTAAGCGGGGGAAAAAAGTCCCTTCATCCCAGGAGAGTAATGTTACACTATTTGCAGCATGAAAGACTCTGAACGCTGGCAGAAAATGGTGACATTTCACCCCGCATTAATGAATACAAATAGCAGAAATAGCATTTATAAAACACCTATAACAAAGAACCAATGGGCTCTTCTCTGTCTAATAGTACTCATAACAAAATGCTAAAAGTAATCTAAAGCAACGGAGTTTATTTAGAACAGAGCTAGGTGAGAAATTACAAGCAGAAGTAGGAATTAAGCTCTACCATAGTGGCAAAGCGCAGATAAAATTCCCTATCTGTCACAGCTCCAGTTTATCTGGGCAGAGATATGTTCCTTGGGGACCTCAGTTACCCATTCCTGTCAGCCCAGATGCTTGTGAAATGATTATTGCTCACTGGCTATTCTCCATCTATGTGCAATAAGCTTGCTAGTTCCCAGCCATGTGACCTCAGCTGCTACCTGGGTCTTTCAGGACAGTCACCAGTGGCTGAAAGAAGGGCAATATCTGACTGTTTTTCAAAGACCTAGGACTTCCTGCCCAATGTTATGAGAAAAAAAAAATGTCCCTCTTGCATATTCTGTCTCCATCTGCTGCTGTTTTTCAACAGCAGGCTTCCCAAAGTGGTATCTCGCAGAAACAGGAATTGTTAGAGCTTTTAAAAAATTAGTGAAAACAAGTATCTCAGATATATCCAAAGGACTGCAAATTCTGGAAATCAGTTAATCAGAGAGAGAACATCATAATCCCTGGTTAGAAAAATCATGAACATGATTAAATTAATTGCAAATAAGCTGTGAAGCATATGAAATTAGTGAAGTAGTATTTGCAAACTATTTAGGGGAATTGCCTGGAGTCAGGGTCTGGTGAGTGCTGACAAAGAGAACAGATCCTGCCTCAACAGGCCTGGAGGGTAGCAAAGAGGAGATGTAAGAACCCAGCTGTATCTGGGTCTCTGAAACAAGATGTTATTTGAGCACTTGCTCATGTGACTGATCTTTCTGTGAAAATCAAATAGGCAACGGATGTTTTATGCATGAAGTGAAACAACGTTGAAGATGCTTTTTGGAAGCCTGCAGTCCCTTCTAGGCAACATCATTTCTAGGAAGCAACAAGATTGGAAACACCGAAGCAAGGGCACCCAGGACTATCTGAGGTCAGTCTTTTTACTTGATTTTACTCAGATTCAGAGCATCACCTGAAATAATGACAAACAGGTTGTCTTTTCTTTGTTTATCCTCAACTCTAACTTTCCCCCTTCTTTGAGCTCCCTCACTCTCTTGCTTGAGTCCCTCTTCCCCAGCTGCTCAGCTCCTGAGCATCTTCGCCCCATCAGCCTCTCACTCCCCTTGCTCCGTGGCTCGAGCTTCCCATCCTGGAAGAGCAGCAGGAGACAACTTGGTGGAGCACAGAGGTCCCCCATGTAACATTGGATATCAGATAGAAAATACTGAGCTTCCAATGGTCATCCCATTTTAAATGAAATAATCTAATCCATTTTGGGGGAGTGAACAGTAAGGCAGGGATGGGTAGCAAAGTGTGGAAATTAGCAAAGTTTGATTTTCAGCCTTGAGAACTTAATACTTCTTTCTTACAGCTTTCTACCAGGGTCTGGGCAGCTCCAATGAAGGCCACAGTCAAATTTAACCACAAATTTAAATCCCTATTAAAGCACCCATTGGAGCTCTCACCAGCAGCATGGTAAAATTTGTCTTGAATTTCCCATGCTCCAAAAGCTGATTTTTCCCATTCACTAACATGAGAGACTTGATTTAATTAAGCAACATTTTTAATTAAAGAAATGCTCTAACAAGGGAAATAGCAGGGTAATGCACAACGCACACTTTTATGGTATAATCATAATCTGCATATACATTTTCCATTCACATTCTTCCAAAACTTTTAGAAAATGCTTCATGGCAGAGAAGATACCCTATTTTACTGCTCTGACCAAAGATATTTAACCAAAGGTTAAGACAAGTTGCTTTCCAGTTTCCTCTTAATACTGGGATGAGTTTTCACCCAGACATCCTAAGCCCAATACAACCATTGTCTCTTGACAGCATTAAGATGTTTGGACACATGTTCTTGATGTCTTGAGATTTCTAGCAGAGGCTAAAGAGTTGTCTTATTGTGCTTGCATTTGCTCAAAGCTGGTGTGCTTACTCCATGCTCTTTCTGCATAGCAGAGCAAACACCTGCACAGCTACAACAGCTCCCTATTTACCCTTCTGCCTGTTTGCACATCGCTGGAGACATCAACACTGTCCTGAGCCTGCAATTCTTTAAAAGCTTGTGGAAGCAACAACAGATAGACTATTGATTAAGAGAACCACTGAGTCCTCATCCGCATCTTTCAAGTAAACAAGGAAAGATGTATCGGTGGATCTGTGCTCTAATTATAGCTAGAAACAACTGAGGAAAAATAGGTATATGGAGAAATATTAAGCTCTGAGCAACAACACAAACAAGAAAGAGGGAGTCATAGATAGCATAAAAGGAAACAGTCGTCTAGCCACAGTTGAGATATCACAGAGTTACAAAAATTCAAACTTCATTTACATCACAAGTAACAGATTTGCTTACTTTATCCAGTTAACAACAGTTTGGTATAATCCAATATACCTGCTCGTCCATTTGAATGAGAGTAGTGTGGAGACAACAGGAGTACTGAAAACTATTGCAACTACTGAATATTCTTCTGCAGAGAAGCACTCTTCCCAACCTTTCTTCAGATGGCGTTCTCACCTTGAGTCATGAAGTTTTAGGCACATTATAAACATGTTGATATCTGTGATCAGTGATTCAAAATTTGACCTCTGGTCTCAACTCTTACACCTCATATTCTTGAAACTGAATTCTAGAAAAGCATTCTGCAATTATATTGCCTGAAGATGTATTTCTTTCTCCACAAGAAATCCCCTTCAGACAGGAGTTCTGTGTTAGTCATAACACATCAAGTGAGAAGCTTGACGTATGTCGACAAGAGACCTAAGAGGCTGAGACCGTGGCTCCATCAAGAAGGAACATAATGTGAAATTGCTCGTACACACTGTTCTCCGACTTGCTGGAAAAGCTCTATTCTTGTGACACTTCAGGGGATTAGGCTGATGACTGTGCTATACAACCAAGAATAAATACTGCTTAACACAGTCGTTCTCAACCTTTTTTTTTTCTCCCAAGTTGGGAACCTCTCACCCCAAGTCTAAGTTTTTGTTGTTTCTTTAAATATAGTGTAAAAGCATAAATAATAATTCTATCAAACTGCTTTGTTTTGAAGTCAGGTCTGTAAGGAGTGGCGGAAATGTTGAGGGGACTACTTGTTTTCAAGCTGAAATGCCACAGCTTACAGACCTCTCCTGTTACTACTCACCTGCTTTTCATTATCCCTGGAGAACAGCAGCCTCCTGTTTGAGCAGTACTGGGACAGTGCTCTGGAGTGAGAAACCAAAGCCTTTCCTTTGCCATGGGCAAATCAATTTACCCTATAGGTCCTGTTGAGATTGCTCAGAGCTGTCTCCCTGAAGCTCCCACTTAAGCTAACCAAGAAAAATCAAAGCCTCTCAAAGAACATTTTCTCAGAGCACACTTTTCCTGTTTTCTTCAGGTGACCACATTGCTGTCATAAGATGGGCATGTCCAGTATGTCTAACTCTTGCTTGATTATCCCACATCATCTCAAGGGAAGGCAAGATTTCCATCGAGTTCAGCCTGAACTGTTCTGCTGCACAGCCAATAAGTACAGTTGCCTTCCAAACCTATAACACAATCTTCATGAGCTTTAAAACAGGATCAGCTTGTTCTGGAACAACTTCTCCTCAAGCAGAAGAAATGTTCCCTGCTGCTGGGAACATGCTGGATACATCACTTTGTGTATTTATGATTCTACATTAAAAGGTTAGTAGAATTATTTAAGAAGGAGCCATCCCAACCTGATTCAAAAGAATGAAAGTAGTCACTGGCTGCATATCTGAATGCTTTTATAGAGGGAGGAGCAGAGACCAAATGATCTCCTTCCTAAAATAATGAAAGATGAGATTTTTGTCAACCTAGTTGGACTAGGGAAGGTAGTAGAGAATATTCAAGGAAATTGGCATGAACCAGCAAAGTCTGTGGATCACCTGTGATCTTCCTCCACCCAGAAATCAAGCCTGGGCTGTCTGAGGTGCCAAGGTTGTTTGGAGCTGGCTCCTGGCATGCAGAGCCTGGGCTCCGTGAGACAGCTAATGAAGTTGCCACAGCAAGTTCACTGTGGCATTGGACTGGGTACAGCTGGCACTCGTCTGAGGAGTATTGATCCTGACTTCTGGGCAGAAGCTGGCAGTTTGACACCTCCCTGGCTAAAAATCGAGGACTTCATCTGTAGTAGGTGCCACACTGCACGGGTGCAGCTTTTCCATAGATTTTACATGCACAAGAGGGCAGCACCCAACAACATAGCTTTCTTGCTCAGAAGCTGTGATTCCCACTCCATGTGAGGACAAGGTGCATACACGACCTGAGCCCCCTGAGTGGAGAACCACTAAGCAAGATTCACAAAAGTAAATTTTGGCCCGTGTGAGGAAGAAGTGCGTTCCAGCTAACTTCTTTTCTTCCATAAGATGGCAGATTTTGAGTTGAGATAGGTGCCAAGTAAGAGAGACTTGGAGAGTCAGACTTGTTGCTTCTATGAGTACTTTGGGGCACAGGGACTGCAATTGCAATCCTTCCAGAGCCCTGTCTTTGCCCTAGAACAATAATGATTTCCCAGTCTCTGGCATGGAGAAGAGCGAGGAAGCAGGTCACTGCTGTTTGCCACCCCAGAAGTCGCTGCCCCATATGGTGACCGGCTCTGCTCACCCCGCTGTGGGATTTGACTGAACGGAGGAGACCTGCCAGCGTCAGAAAGAGCTTTTGAACTTTAAATACTGTAACAGACGGTTGTTTTTCCACATCAAATTGCCAGTTTATGGGATAGTCTGGAACTTTAATACAATGAACTTTATTGCCAATTTGACATTTATTTGCAATGTATATTTACTGCCATGAGAGAGTGAGCTGTATCTTTTCTCTTCCATCAGACAGTAGAAAGATACAGCAGGTTTCTCTACATTACCTCTGCTAAAAGGAATCAGATTTACTTACCTTGACTTCAGAGAGTCATTTTTACTGGATATCTCCATACTTTTACAAGGTAAATGAGATCTACCTTATTTTTAATAAGGTATGAATACATCCTTCCTCTTTGGTTCTAACATCCTGATATGGGTGGAAAAGGCTGAAAGAGGAGGATGTTTGTTACTTTACAAGGTTTTTACAATGCCAGCCTAATGAGATAATGTATTTATTTATTGTAACAATAAACACAGCTGTAAAATGGACCATAAAAAATAATAGATGACTCACAGATTTCTATACCCAATGTGTCAGCTGTAATTGGGGAATAAATTAAATGATCCATCTGCTTGCCATCTTCTACGCTATTTTGCCTAGTATCCTCAATATTTAAATACAGTCAGCATTATTTATATTAATTACTCACTAACTACAGCAACAACAAAAACTCTGCATGGAAATTGATTGGTCTTGTACTGTAATTCCCCAGCAACCATCACACACACTATATTCTTTTCCTTATACTTAAATCTAATAAGTATGATGGACTCGCTTTTCTATATTAATAGTTTTCACTTTATCATGCCAATACTATTGAATTTCCTCTTTATTAGTGTCTTAGAAACATTGCTAGCAATGATATATATTATAAAAAGTTGAGAGACAGTCCAATCCATTAAGCTGGGGAAGAAAGCTTCCTCTTCTCCAGCAGCAGCAGTGTCAGAAATACAGAAACTCTGACACAATCCTAAGATTATAATGGCAACACCTAAATAACCTAACAAAGGTGAAGTGTTTGTGGCAGCAGATGATATACAGGCAGACCATGGGAAATGTGTCTTGCCTGATAAACTTCTCTATATCACTATTTATATATAGTGTGCGGGTGTAAATATATATATATAGAACATATATATATTTGTATATGGATGAAAGTGTGTCTGTGTGTGTGTGTGTGTATATATGTATATAAAGCATGAGATATTTAGGGGTTGTTTTTTTTAATTTGGTGGGTTCATGCAAAGGGTCTGAAATGCAACACACAGAAGGTGCGTTTGCAGAGGGCAGTGCTGTAGCCTGCAACAATACCATCTTGGGTTTGGGAGCTGTGCTTACAAGCTGATTTTTCTAAATAAAAGAATATTGTCACAGAGCTATATTTTAGAATCAAGCAACAGATTTCCCATCTCCTTTCTTTCCATTTTCATTCTTCTCTCATTTTTGTCTTACAAAAAAAAAGTATGTAAAGTAACCCACTGCAACCACCTGTATCACCTTGATTTGAAGGAGTCTTCTTTTTAGCATTTAAGAGAGTGACATGTCTGCAGTGAGAGGTTATAGAGGTTACTGCTATTTAGTGCTGTTATGGAATTTCATTGTTTTTCTAGTTTCTAGCTTTTCTCTATTAAATAATGTATTTTTACTCCATAGTCTTCAATAGAAATAAAAGTCATGATGACAGGGTATCTGGATAATAAGCATAAGCATTTTTCCCCTAAAAAAAAAAAGCAATACAGAATTGGAAAGAGGCTCAGTATGCTTTTTATAAAAATCAAAAAGAGTCAAAGGGATGTCTCAATTTCTGTTCTGTGGTGATGATTTTACCAGCTATAATAATCACCATTAATTGCTGGAGTGTTTTACTTTGGGATTAGCCTATTGCTAAACTCCTCTAACCAAATTCTCCTCTCATATAGTTTCACTGACAGCTCCTGAATTTGTCCCAGGAGGGATTTTGGGGGATCCTGTGTTTACTGAGAAAAGGGCTTATTACCAGCTTTTTTTTTTTCCCCCTGGAGAATTTCTCAACCAGAATCTAGCACAGAAACAGCAGCTTTTATTAATGCCACTCCAGATCCTGGCAGGAGAAAACTTGTGACGTTAAAGGAAAGAAACACCCCCACTTCCCACTCACTTGACTTTTCCTCTACTAACTGAGGCCATTCAATTCAGCTCTTCTCTCCTCCAGTCTACTGAAAGGTAAAAGATCTGCCTTTGTGGTAGATGACTCAGGGCAGCCGGGTCCTTTTAACTACACTGCACCAGAAAGCAAAGTTTTCACAAGTCAAGTCCTTGTTTAAGAAGAGCTCTGAAAGCAGAACACAGCTCTCTGGAGCAACCTGACACTACACAACTCTAATTGGGTAATAGTAACCCTGGGGAAATGCTGGGAAATTTCTGTCACTCTCCACTACCTGATATTGACTGCAGATGCATCGTGGTTCTCATGGTTTCCAGGGGAATCTGCCAGTTTACTCCTTGCTTGTTTCCATAGTCTCTGTGAAGATTAAGGCTCTTATTTTCTGCTTGTTTTCCTCTTCATATAGGTTAGGGACTAATTCTGTGTTATGACAGTCAGTTTTGCTTTTGACATCTTTGAAACATCGTCATTATGATTTCTCCAGTAACTATGACAGTGGTGGCACTGAGGCATTGGTAACATTCCCGAGTTCCCAGCTGGAGGAAGAGAGAAGCTGTGCTTCCCCCAACACTCTTGCAACCTAATAAATCTTCCAGTTGTCACCTTTGTAATCAATATAGAGCAATCTTGTTATCAAAGCCCTACCAAACAGTAGCCATATTTAGCATTATCCCTTCCTCTAAGAAATGCAGCTATATCTAGGGGCAGGGGCATAATGTCTGTTTTAATTGTTCAGAGCAGATGCAGAAACATTCTAGGACAGAAAGAGGAATGTTGCTGTACATAATTGGCCCTCGAGGAAGAATCTGAGAACGAAGTTTATCACAGAGTCTTGCTCATAGGCTGAGCAAGAATTAATCTCATGCCACTAACTCCTATATGTAGACATTTTGGAGTCTTCAGCATCTGCAAGAATGTAGGACTTAATATTTTATGTGTTTTCTGAATGACGGATTCTTTTATTCTAAGATATTGTCTGAGAGATGAGGATTTTCACCTGCTGTACAAATCACTCCATCTCTAATATCATCTGAGTGTTTTGGGGGAAAAGCCCTGTTGCTTACTGGTCCACAAGTTCGGCTCCACAAGATGGGCAGAAAGGATTGGATGTTCTGGATGTCTCAGCTCCATTTGTCACTCTTTGATCTTACAAAGTTTCAGTGGATGAGACTCTGGAGAAAAGTATGGAGGAGATGCTTTATGAATTCATCTATATGCACTATATACAAAAAGTTGAATAGAACTTTAGGGCATCTGTATAAAAAGTTCAAAGAAGCTTTTGCAGCTTATTTAAAGTGCTATCAAGAAACTTTTCACACACGCACAGAGCAAGCCAGAAAGCATCAGCTAATATCAGGAGTAAGGGTATTACTTCATGGCTGAAAAGCCTATTCCAGGCTTCAAACTTGGAATTAAAAAAAAAAAAAGTTTTGTCAACAAAACTTTCTACATATTTTGTAATTTTTATCTTTTCCTGAATTTATTAATAACCTTATTAGTTGCTTTGTGTTGTGCTGGCAGTTCACATTCTGTCAGCAGGGACTCAACATCTGTTGTCTTAGGTATCACAGCTGATAAGTTTTTCCACCAATTTCCCTTAGGTTTCAATACCAATAAGTGAAGCTATAATACTGTTTTGAGTCCACTTTAACAACGTAGCTGAAGATCCAAGTGGGTTACTAATGTCTGTCTCAGCCTTAGCCACATGTCCTAATCCACTGCAACTGGGGAGTTGTGGCCTAATTATTATTATTTTTGTGTACAAATGTCATTATACAAGGCTCTACACAGACGATGGTTTAACCTCTGCTACAGTTAGGCTGGAAGTGCTGCTCCAGTTAAAATGCCGATTTCTCAGTGACGACCTGCTCGCTTCCGTGATCCCAACCGTGTCTGCTAACATGAGGATGCTCCGCCTTGCACAACATTAATAAATCTTTCATCAGTACATTTCAGATTCATTGCAGTTACAAGCAAAGTTGTTTGAACTCTTGTTGTGCTGTTTGATGTATCTTTTAAAGATGCTCACAGCAGAGAGGGGCCAGAAGTGGGACAGCCTCCTGAAAGATGCAGATACAAACCCTAGTTTTGTACTATCCGATGAATCTTTGAGGATGTTGATTAAGGTTGGAAGCAGAATATCAGTTCAAACACTCCTACAAAAAATTCAGATGCACCCTCCAACTCCCCAATGCAGCCTGCTTGTAAGTGTAAGATCTAAATATGCCCAGAGTTCCAGGGAGCAAAATCTGGAAGTGACAACTGTATAATTTTATTTGACAGATATCTTATTGTGATACTGAGAATGGCCTTTCAGTAGAAGCAATAACCATTTTAGACTTTATTTTTTGATCAGAATGTAAATTCATTCAAAACTCACCAACAGCAGAAGAAAAAAAAATTCACTTAACTTCATTAAATGATGGATTAGGCCTTCATCAATTACCAGCAGGGTGACCGCTAGAAGATTCAAATGTGATAAGCCTGCTGTGGCACTAACCTCTTGGACAAATCCCTGAAAATGGCAACGTGCTCCTTCCCTGTTCAGGACTCGTAAGCTATAGACACGTGCACAAACCCTGCCTTCTCCCAGCCTGAGCCCAGAACGAAGCTGTAGTTCAAGTAGTCCTACTACCTGCACAGGCTAGATCAAGTCGGGGGCATCAGACAGTTGGTGCTATTTATTCTCCTGTGCTTGCTTTAAAATTACTGAGGAGACCATCAGGAGGAGAACACAAATCTAATGCCGTATTGATTTAGGTAGAAGCTTTCTGCCACACCAGTCTTTCATCACAAGCACCAGTGATCAACTCCTTTATCCATTTCATTCATATTCAAGGCAATTTTAGCATCCACTGGAGCTGAGACTCTGAGGTTCTGATTAGATGGGTCTTTTACCGTGTGCTTACCTCCTCCTGCTTTGGCATGGGTATGAGGCATATTTACCCTGTATAATTGCCCTGCTTTTCTTCATTCTGCAAGGTCTTTATTCCAATATCCATCTCTGATTTCATTTCCATGCCATACACCTCAAAGCATATCACCTCACAGGATACAGGTAAAATTGAATTCTTCTGATGTCTGTCACTAAGTACACATTGTTGGGAGGTGAATAGCAAGCCCCAGGTCCTAAAGCTCTGGTTTTAGGAGCAGTTTGGTAGCTTAATGGTGATTAGAGCAGTGAGGAGGGGATATTGATGCACGGTGTTAAACTCAACTTCAGACATAGAAACTGACTGACAAAAGGACTGAAATGCTCTTGCTTAATTAAAAAAAAATAAAATGATTCTCTGTGTCTATCTGGGCAAAATTATCACATAAAACTGATTTTATGGTGACCTTGGAGAGGAGGGAACAACCCTTGTTGCAAAGCCCTGAGATGCATTTGCCTGCAAGCTGCTGCCTCAGGATGATGGCAGCTGAAACATGCTGTGGGAGCCTTGGAGAACTGACACAGCTCTTCTCCCTTCGGGTCCCAGTGGGGTAAAATGACAGGAAAAGTGAGATCAGGTACTAGCAGGAGTACATTTGACCTTAGACCTTGGATTTCAAAAGTATTTTCCATTTCAGGCAGAAATTGTGCCAGAGGCTTCAAGTGTGGATTGTACTTGACAGAACTCAAGCCTACTTAACTAACAGCACAAACATATCCCTGGTCTCTGCTGCTTGTAACTTTTTGAGAAAGCCAGCTTTTCATGTAAGCCACTAGAAATGAAAGAATTGCAATCAGTTGTTTTCAAAATCAAAATAAGTTATAATCTCCTACTCTTTGCATGAAAATGCCAGAAGTGACAGATATCACTGAAGGCAGAGGAATGGTGACTGAA
Source organism: Tinamus guttatus (assembly GCF_000705375.1). The sequence goes on along the minus strand of NW_010578965.1, from coordinate 10,071 downwards.
AATCTGCTGCTGAAATTTCCCTTTTTAAACTGGTGAACAAGTGTTCTGGAGCAGCGCTGTATTAAAAATTGGTTGTAGCCCACGGCCCACAGCAGCAGGAGTGCAAAGAGAAGTGAGTCTGGCTGTTGTAACTGCAGTGAAGACACCGGTTCGTTCAGTGGTAGCTGCACTGGGACCTTCGCTCCTCCACAGCCACAGGGAGCAGGGCAGCAGCAAAACTGCTCCTCACGCTACATCGTGAACCTGGGGACAAGCTGCCTTGTTGCTGGGTGTCTGTTTGTGCAATCAGCCACACGCAGAGGCATTTTCCCAGGCAAGCAAATCATTTCTGGGCTTTTCTGTGACAAGGAACGTGGCACGTCTGCTGGAACCGGTCCTTGCTCGTGTTGGTTAATCCTGCTCACTAGCTTGTTTATGCTTTTGCCATATGTTCGCTGTCTGTTAGCAGAAGGTCTGTGGCTCTTTATAATCCCCAGCACCCTTTCTCTTTTCCCAAGGCTTTTCACTACTTTTTAAAATTTGAAGCTCATTCCTCTTTTTGCAGTAGGGACACTGAACTCCTGTACTTCCCCAGGACTGCTCAAGCCCTTGGAAGCTCCTTTCTGTCAGAAAATGTGCAGCTTTGCTTACTAAGACTCAGCTATTTGCTTTTCCATCATCAACATCCTAAGCTTACCTGCACATACCTTAATTCTCTTACAGAATGCATCACATAACTGCTGCATCACATTTTGCATTATTCTATTCCCTTAAATCTTTTTCCTGTTAATCACCTCTCTCCTCTCTCTTCACTTTGTTTGATGGCCATGACCAGTCTACTGTAGTCAGCTCTGGGTGCAAGTTTTCCTTTCCTTCTCCACCAGCTTTCATAGTTCTTGTTCACCAGCAGAAGTTAGTCTGTTCTTCACCTTGTTTTTGTCATTTTGGCTGGTGCCTAGCCCTTTCCCAGCCAGGCCATAATGTCCTTTTCACTCTTGCTCCAAGTGTCTCAATTGTTCACTCATCTTTCAGCAGCAATGATACAGTTTTATCTTCCTAATGTCAACACACTGCATTAACCGTGGCAGATTTTAGTTTTGTGTTCACAGCTTGCTTCCCATCAGCCCCAAATTTCCCACTCATGTCAATGACACAGGTACAATGCTTTTATATTCCGTGTTTCCTGAAAATAACTTACCTTCCAAACTTTCTGTGGTATTACAAGCTTTCTTCTTGCAGTAATTATTGCATGTTTCAAATGTGTGTTTGACCTTCCTCGTCCCTGCTAAGTGACCCTGACTTCTTGCTTTCACCGCTAACCCCTGCAGCAAGGCCTCCACACACTGCAGCAAGAGTAGACAGCACCTTTGCTCCACACTATTCCCTTGCACCATTCTCCTGAGCACTGTACATGGGAAGAAGTTTTACCTGCCTTGCCATATACTCGGAGCCGGGAGCCCTGTCACTTCGATATCCTGGCAGCCCCCAAGTAGGGCATCCCGGTACTGATGTAGCCAGCTGGAGCTGCCAGGGAATGCCGAGAGAGTGATTGAAACCCCGTCTTCCACATGTACAGCCCTCTGCTATTAAGGACACAACACACTGCAGTTTTCTCCGGGGAAGCGATACATGAACAGCAGAGCTATGATCAGCAGCTGAGGGACGTGCAGCTAGGGCGATGCATGAATCTTTTAATGAGATTAGTACACAGAGGAGAAAAGAGACAAGCTACTGCTAGAATTACAGAGAAATCTCTGTAGCAGGAAAAGCATTCACCAAGATGTTGCTGAGGACAACAAAAAAGTATACGGGAGCAGTGTTTTGCAGGTGAACAGGCTAGATATAGACTAGCACAAAGTGCAATCAATCAATTTTTGTGCTTGCAACAGTGCCAGAAAAGTGCAGAGCGTAACTGAACTAGGTTTACTTGTTTTATAGACTTTTAATAGGCTTTTCAGAGCATGTGGCAGAAAGGAATACGGCAAATTTTAACACTATTCATCATTCTTAAGGAACTGATCAAGCTTACCACAAGTTGATGTGTGGGCCATAAGAGTGAATGAGTTATTTGATGGTGACACATCACACACGAGTGTCTTGCTTCATAATCTTGTAAGTATACGCTACATACATAAAATTTAGAAATATCATAGCTGTAAATACACTAAGTATCTGTGCCGCAAGGAACCCAGTTCCAAAAGCACGATGGAGACATGATTCTTCTGGATCAATGAAAGGCAGCTGAGGTGAACGAGATGTCATCAGAGATGAAGACGAGCTCTCTGGTTATTAGCAATACCAAATGTAGGATACACAGGAAAGCTCTTGGTTCAAACCTGCGGAAAACAGGGTCCCTTGCATAGTATTGCTTCTATACATAGACTTAAGAAAGTGGAAGTTCAGTACACCTGGATGGTGTTGGGAAGAAGGCTAAGACTGCTTTGAAGAGGAAATAAAAGCATCATGACAGGACTGCTGTGGCATATACTGCTTAAATGCACTCATTTAGCCATGTAAAGCTAATATAAGTAGGCTGCCAGATGCTACAGCTAGTATAAATGAGTGGAAAAATCTGATCTAATGGTGTTTTATATCTACTTTGTACTCTGTTTGCATTGCTATAAATGACAACACGAGGCACCAGGCAAGTGGAAAATTGAGCACAATATTTTAGGTTGGAATATAAAGTAGCGGTCTATGCTCCATTCGTTTAAATGGGAGTCCTGTGGCTTACTTCAGTGGGAATACAACCAGTCTGCTTCAAAGTCCTGCTCTTGCATCTTGCTAAGCAATAAGAGAGCTTCCCATAATGCAAAGCTTTTGCTGCACAATTAAATCTGCATCCCCCGCCTTATATATTATCCTGATATGCATCCACTGAAATCATTTTTGTTACCTCTGTTCAAAAAAAATGCCCACGTCCCTTGAGATTTCCTATATTGTAACTTAAGGGACTGTTGATACGCACTTATCTTGCTAAAAGGAGAAGTGTAAAAAGTGACAGAGTCCAAAATATCTTCAGAGACACACAGTCACTATTGCTGGATAATAAAGAACTTTTTAAGCATGAGTACAGCATAAGAAAGACTAATGGCAAGGTATGTTAAATCACTTTGGTTTAAGCTTCGGGTAAGATGTCAAGGTGAGAGAGATTAGCTTTTGGAAAAAGCAAACCGTTTTTTATACAGTTTATACTTTATGAGGTTTTTCCAAAAAAAAGGCTAGCCCTTTACTGGAAGTGAAACTGGCCTCAAATGTGTACAACCAGTTTCAGTATAATGGGAACTGGGTGCAATCCTGCCCTCAGAGCCAGGCAGAGCCAGACAGAGTAGCTAATTTAACTCACAGATTCACAAGCAGATCAAAAAAGATCTCTCTGTTTTCTCCTTGAAATATCTCAGACCACTAAACTTCACCCAATTATCCAGCCCTGAGTCCAATAACTTGTATTTGACTAAAGCATTCTTTGTCTTAGATTAAAGCTTGTCTCAAAGAAAAGCTTTCAGCCTTTACTGGAAAATCTGAAGAGACTTTGTTTCTATCCCTTTCCTTGTACTTTGTTCCAGTGGTTAATCACCATTACCATGTTTTCTGAAAAGCTTCTTTTGAGTCTTAATCCAGTTTCAGAGCCCTTGCTTCTTGTGGTGCATCTCTCCTCCAGGCAAAAGAGCTTGCTAATACCCTCCATTTTTTCTGCTTTTGGTTGCACTTCATAAAGCACAACTAACCTCCCCCCCTGCACAAACACACACAGACACACACAGAGTTGTGCTTTTAATCAAACGCAGATTGTATCCATCTTGTGTTGAAATCCTATGGCACTCAAGCCTGGAGCTTTTCTGATCTTTTGTAGAAAAATATTCATTACAGAATTTGGAATGGAGCTGCTGTTACAATGATCACAACCGTCAAAATTTGTAATCATTAATAACTAAGTAAAATACTCTTTGTCTTCTACTCTAAGTTTCATTCACACTTCAACCCTTTGGCTGTTGTTTAAGGGCCCCCCTGTTTTCACATGTCTCTTGCTCTTTTGAATGTTCCTATTTATCTCACTTGTAAAAGAGAATGTTAGATTTTATTCCCTGATTCTTTGCATACATAATACATCTCCATAGTGCAACCATTAACTCCCTAAAATTAGGAAATAACTTCTTTAATTGTGGAAAATTATACTCCTGTCTTTTCATTATTTATTGCCTGAAAATCTAACGTAGTCCTTCAACCAGTGAACCTGGGAGCTAGATGAGGTTAACTAAGCTAAATAACTAGAAAACTATAGCTACCAATATTTGTCTTTTTTTTTAATGAATACCCAACAATAGTACTGTCCTTTCCTTCCGAGGTTTATCTGATCAGCTAAAGCTAACTATAAACTAGAACGAGATGGACAGGCATTTCTTACGTCCTTTTTTTTTAAAAAAAAAAAACTCTCAGGCTCAACTGTCTAAGTCTACTTGATGAAAAATATTATTCTCTAGAAGGAGTTGCCTAAAATCCTAATTTTGTTCATAGATTGGGAGGTACTCCATCTTTATATGATATGTTCAGGACATGCATCCTTCAAACTACAGGACAGAAATATATTTTGAATCATTTTTTCTTTCTCTGTACAAAGAGACAAAGATTTTTGTCTAATATTTGTAGCCTCTTGTTTTTTGTTTTGGATTTGGATTTTTTTTGGACATCATGATTTCCCAGATTTCCCATGTTTCTCTTTTTCAATATTAGCTGTAAATTGCTTTGAAAAAGTTAACTTCCTCTGCTTCACATTGAATTAGAATCAGGTTTTAGCCAGTCATTGCTTTTCCTGATTTGTCAATTCCTAAATTTAAAAAAATTAAATTTTAAAAAAAACCTTTCACCTTTAACTCACATTCTTTTTTTTTTCCATTCCCTTCCTATCAAATGGTTGAGCTACTAACTCTCCCTTAGCTCAGTGAAGTTGGTCTTTTGAAGTACTGTGTATGTGTGTTTCTTTTATATAAATGTAGTGATTGCAACTATCTTCTCTTTGCTCATATGAATGCAATGGGGTCATGAGTCCTGGTCTCCTGCCAACCACCAACATCCAGTCCAATGATTAATTCATCCTTATCCATCACAGTGGAGTCCAGAATAAAATGATTTTGTTCCTTGCATCTAGTATTAGCAAATAACTGCCTAATTTTTAAATGATGCCATGGCTGGGGTCTGTGAGGGTCCCCACGTGCAATGCCCTGGGCTGAAGCCATAATGTTTCTTGCCTCGCAGACACAAAAATGCATGTCCGAATGGCAATATTTGCTTCTGTGTTCAGGCCATAGAAAAAGATGATTACCAAAGATGCTGAAAAAAATAAATAAATAAGTGGGAACATCAAAAGATAGAAGCCATTTCTGCTCTGCTTAATGACGCACAGGGCCATGCGGTATTAATCCTTCACTGTCGTTTCCAACTGACAGCCCAAAACCAAGCCGCAGCTTGTTATCTCCTGAGTTTGCTTTATTTAAATTGATTTTTCTTTTACCACATTAATTATGATTCACTTTGATCACATCCCAATAAAATCAAACTCCTTAAGTGAGAATTACACAGGCTTTCAGATTAGGTGGGTTTTTTTTTCTTTTTTAAATAAAATCTTTAACATTTTTTGCACTTATTTGTAAAAGAAAAGATGTGAAGTATATTGCATATAATAAGGTGTGAAATAAACTGCATATAATAAATCTGGAGGAACGTAACTTAATCTCCACATACCGATGTCACCAATTTACCCATGAATGCCATGAATGAAATTTTAGCTCCATTAAGGATCATTAGTTTTTTGAATGCATTCATTATTCAAAACCATTTGCTAGTTATTTATTTTTGCAAATAATTCCACTTCTGGAGTTTGTGGGGTGTATGTATGTCTTCTTTACTCAGTTCACATTAAATTGCCCTTCTTGCTTGTCTTGCTTTTGTTGACAAAACTCCAATTGATTTGGACATAGATTAATTCTTTCCTTTATATTTAATCTCTGACTCACATCTCTCTAGCTTGTCCTGATTTAAAATGGGTTATGAGTTAATCTAGACTATTCCATTTTAGGACATTTACTGGCTAACAAAATTAATCTAGTTTCCTTAATCACCGAGTTCTTCAGTGAAACCAGAAAATCTCTACCATCACCACTTACATTTTGGGTATTAATTTTTGCAAAAGACTCCCTTTTTAATCATGGGCACTATTCTCAAATAGACATTATTATAGTTTTATTACTTCTGAGGCTTTAGTAGCTGAGAATTTTAGTAGTTGCAATTCTGACCTTTATATAAAAATTCTCTACCATATAACCAAATTTTGCAAATGACTTCCCTTAGGGCAGAAAGGAAATTTCAATATTCCTTCCTTTAACTAGCGGGTTATAGTCTGTCCAATTTCTAATGCAGTCAATAAGGTAACTTTGTCACTCAGTAGCTGCAGTCATGGTTGAAGCTACTGTAAGAAAGAGCAAGATTTATCTAGGTGAATTTCTCTAGAGAAAGACATGCTGCACTTTACATTTTGCTAAAAATTCCTACTAATCATTTCCCTGAAATTGATTATTTCTGCTTAAAAAAAAGATTATTTTAATTAAAAAAAGAATAAATATAGCATTTTTGTGTCTTGATGTGTGGATTCAATTTAAATGAACAGACAGATGTTTACAAAACATCAAACCTAGCTGCAGTCATTTTCTTCCTAGATTAGACATACCAGTCGGAAGATGAATTTGCACTTTGATTAATATTTCTGGAGTTTCAGAGTGTAAATTTTGCTCTCCTATCTTTTTTGAAAATAAAAACTTTGAAAGCTCCTGCAGAGATGCACATTGCACGGGTTATAAAAGCTAAAACAACCTGAGGTCACCATTGAAGTTTCTCAAAGTTGGACGCCAAGACCCTGTACAGGCTGGAGGTGCAAACACGGCACCAGCGAGGAAGCTCAACATGCTCCCAGCTGTGACTTGCCTTCAGGTTTCTGCAGGACATCAGGGCAATGTGGATGTAGGGATCACCAGCTATTAAGACTAGATCTGGGGAATAACTTTATTTCAGAGTGCTAGTGACTGAAGGGATTAATCAGAGAAAAAAATAAATTCACAGCACTGAAACTGTTTGCATTCCCATGCTTCTCTGTTTCTTTTTTTTACTTTGGGGAAAAAAAAAATGTAATTTCTTTCCCCCCTAAATAGAAGTAAAGGAAATGGTAGCGCAGCGATCCTGAATGTACACAGCAGAAGTTTTTTTTCTTCTTCCTCTTCTTATGACACCACTCAGAAGGGAGCAGCCGTAGTGAATTGCTTTTCTCCCCAACCCAGAGGAGCTGCCTACTCTGCAGAGCAGCCGCCAGTGGAACAAACAGACTTCTAGTGTCCGAATGCTGCAGAGCCAAGAGCCCGGGAGGGCCAAAGTCATGTGGGAAACCCCCATCTCCTCCCCAGGATTGCCATTTTCCCCATCCTGCAGGCATTTCTTCTACCTCTTCCAACCACAGACCTCTGCCAGGAACCCAAACAAAATCCCTCAGTAAATCCCCCATAATTCAGAAGCTTATCACGGCCTTTCACAAGCCGCCGACATTCCCTCGTTGCTGATTTTCATATCAAGAGCCCAAATAAAGCTCTTCTTGTACAGATTTGACTGAAATCAGGTTGTTTAAGGAAAGGGGGAGTTTATAATGAAATAATCAAGCAAGGAGCAAGGCATATTCGGTTCAAGATTGCAGGCGTTTAGGTCCTCCATAGCCTCTAGGAGCCATTGAGACAAATTCAACAATCAATGTGAGCAAGAACTCTTAAAAAGAAAAAAAAGGGAAAAAAAAAGACAGAACTTAGCAGTATTTTTACACTGCCTCTTCTTAGTTTTCTAAAAAAATGAATCGAAAGCCAAACCAAGAAGGAGAAGGGGATCTTTCATGGAAGTTCTGCGAATCAAAACTCGACCTGGCAGACCTGTCTCGGCTTTCTTTTTCTTCTCAAATCTTCATGTACGTTTAGACTTAATAATAGTTTTCATAACCTTGAGCTTGTTCTGTAAGAAATAGAAACCCAGCGAAATTTAGCAAACAAATTTAAACACAACCTCTCTTTTGACATGCAAAATGGATTTCTGTTTTGCCCTACTGTGGTCTTATGTTTCATTATTATTAAAAATGTCAGCAGTATTTTGCCTGCTGGGAACATATTTTTTCCTCCTCTTCTTCAATCATACTCCAGGTCTCTCTCAGACTATTTTACTGCTCGTGTCAACAGAGACTGTTTGGGAGGTGGGGGGTGTTGGTGCTCCTGGTTCTGAGGGGTTCTGCATGTGTGAGCGTTATGGAGGCTTTGCAGCGAGACAAGCATACACAGGACCTGCCTTTTTATCTATATAAAAATGAAAATAAATAGTTAGGATATAATGCTGTTCCTTCTAAACCCATTTTGCAAAAGTTCCTTTGAAGCCCATGGGGTCTTTCCTCTGACAAAAGATAATAGTCCAACTTTTATCTGATGTTGTAGACTCAGACAGAGATGGCCATGATACAGAAATGGAGAGGGGGGAGAGGGTGATTTCTGCTTTTGGAGAGAAAAAAATTGTCTGGTATTTGCATAAAAAACATGGACATTTTCTTGACTATCCAAGAGGCCTGATTATTTTTGCTATTTTTTTTCCCTAAATTAGAAGGTGAAGGGCAAAGTAGAGCCTTAACATTGAGTGAAAGGTTGTGTTTACACAGTTTGTGACAGAAGAGGAAGAAATATTTATCTTGGTTTGTTGATGTTAAACTGCATCATTTCCCATTCACAGACTAGCTTGGTGAGCTTTGGGGAAGCTCATAGGGAATTGTTGCCATTCCCCGGGTCTAAGAAAATCCCTTTTAGGTTTCTATTTCTTGCATTTAAAAAAATAAAGGATGAAGGTACATACATTGTTTTCATATTTGCTTAAAACTCATTGGTTCTATGTATGTTTTCACCCCTACAGTCATCTACTAGAAAGTAAATATGAATGAGCATGATCACAAGAGAGCCAAATACCATTTTTAGTAGTCAAGCAAATATTTACAGCCAGAACATTAGAAAAATTTGAAATATTTGCACATCTTCAAAGTCAAATATCACCAGCTTGGATCTGCTATTCCACAGCCCAAGCAGTATCTATCTTAACTGAAAATAACCTTCAGCTGAGTCATACAGCTAAGCCTCCTGATTAAGCCACCTGCTGTATCAGTTACAATCCCAAACTGCAAAATGCAAATTCTTGTACCAATGGCATGTTTCCTGTTATCTCTTTGAATTACCATACTGTAGGCAATATTCAGACTAACATAATAAATCTCCACTGAGCTGGAATTTAATGTAGTCCCTTGCCTCAACATACTGCAGGTAGAAATATGCTGGAGTCCTTTTACTAAAATTGGCAAAAACCACAGCATTAGTCTTACAAAATCATGATACTAAATACAAAGTTAATACAGAAATAATACCCAAAATTCATTGTGATGTGAACATTATAAAACACGAAGGACTGATTTAGTCAGTAATAGCCCTTCATTGCCTAAATATATTTTAATTTCTTATT
>NW_010578964.1:452417-466733 GCF_000705375.1 Tinamus guttatus | reverse complement strand
AAGCACTTAAGCTCTGTGTGTGCTGCCACACCAGTGGGATGCTCTTGACACCATTGGAAAAGGAATCAGGTGGTCACCGACCGAGTTTCCTCTCTTCATTCGCACACAGCAAAGGATCACCAGCTAACCTGCTCCAGAAACCTTGCAGCCACACAACAGAGCACAAACAAGCAAACAAATTATTGAGAAAAAAAAAGGGGGAAACAAACAGTCAGTCCCCACAATTAAGCCAAAATAAAACTACTGAAGTTCTGAAATACAGGAAGAACCCCAGAGTTTTCCATAGATATTTGCTCCTGTTTTTTCCAGGTACAGTAATCAGGGGTGCAACATGCTAAAGGAATCAGGAGAACTTCTGTGATGTGGCTTTAAAATAAAATTTTCTCCCTGTTACTGGTACTGCTGACACAGTAAAAGAACTAGTAAAACTAGTTACTAGTAAAACTAGTAAAACTAGTAAAATCTAGCGGAGGAAAAAGTTGTACTTGTATTTTGACAGCTGTAACATAAATACAAGGTTAACAAGCACATGTACCAAAAACTGGGTTAGCAATTCCACAACAGCCAAACTACCAAAAAGCCAGCCATGTTTTCCTGCCATCATTGGTCTAGTCAGAAAAATATGAGACTTATTAGCATTCTGGCAGCCAAGCTTTATTAGTGCTACATTGCCTATGTTTTGGAGAAATATGCACACAAGCAAGATGTAAGACAATATTCTCATCAAAATCAAAACTACATTCTTGTAATAGCTAAGCTTTTCTTAATATATCCCACACTGAAGCTATATTAATTTAATGGTATCATAGAAAATTTAAACATGCAACAGGCATGACATGCAAATTCGCAAGTTTACAGCTGTAACTTAGACCCTTTGCACATAATGAAGTATCCTGCATTAGCGTATATGCTCCAGAATTTATGCACTTGTATTTATGATCAGTGCAGACAAATTACAGTTGCTGCAGGAAACATAATTTTGAATTTCTTGGCTGTCATGGTTTAAAATTTTAAGCCACAGTCTTCCATTATGATAAGTTTTCTATCCGTCACCAAATTAAATTTCTTTATTTTTCTAAGTCATATTCAGGGATTAAATATATTAATATGTGTATACACAAATACACATACACATATGTATATAAATGCACACACATACATACAAACATATATATATATATGCATTTTCTGTATCTACACACACGTATATGTATAAGGACAGACATTTATCTCAAGGAAGAAACAAGAAATTTCAACAGAAAACCTTTTTAAAATCTAATAGGCAGATATATGGATATGTTCTGGGATTAAGCATTTAAAATCAAATTGAATGGACCAATTTGGGAGCAGTACACTGGTTTGTTGTGCAGGGAATTGCAGAGGAGCTTTAGTCTCCACTTCTGATAAAGAGGCCCAGGTAGAGGTGCAGTGAACATAATCACCGTTGTTTGGATGGCATTTGGCTCCCTGCAAAAGACCTGTTCACACCTGTAATTATGGGGAATGTGATGTGTCTATCAGTTGCCTCTAAAGACAGGCACTTTGCTTGTAGATGGGCCATTTTCTGGGTGGAACAGGTGTCCCTCATGCGTAGGTGCGTCCTTGACTTAAGCACCTAAAAGCCTTTGGAACCCTTAATTCTTTCTGTGTGGAGAGGGAAACATAATTTACTCTTTCTCACAGAAGCAGGGCAAAAAGGGGAGAACAAAACGGGTGCCAGGTTTCAAATTAACTAAAGGATGCCTCTATTTTCCCATACTGTGCATTGGAAAACAATGGAATCCACTGGAGAAGGACACTACTCCTGAGTGTCGGGGGGGAAGGATCCAAAGAGGGACTAAACAAAGTCATGGTAGACTACTCTACTGGTAACACAGTGACCCAACTGCATTTTTTGACTCAGGAACTCCCTGGTTGCTATAAGCTGGCTCAGTAGAGAAGGATCACACTGTTTTCATACTTGCTCTGCAATTATACTCTTCTTCAAGCATTTGCAATTATGTGATACAGTGTACATGAGCTGGATGGGTAGACAGAGTGCAACAGCACTATTGCTTCTTAATAAAAATGTTTCTTTAATGACATTCTGGAAACCACAATATTACGAAACCAAAAGCTTGTCAAGCTTAGTAATTTATCATCTTAAAGCAAGTACGAGGGATATTATAAGGAATTTGAGCTACTTAAGGGAACAGGGGATATAAAGTCTTAGATACCACTCCTCTTAGGTTAGGCAGCAGTATTAGACAAAGCAATTTCCTAGAGACTTTGGGGATGGAGGAGGGAAAGGGCAAGGGTTGCCCATGAATTTAAACAATGACAGGCATTTTTACCCATTTTTACTTTCTAATGTAAGATACTTCTTAGGTTAGAAGGTTCTTAGGTTCTTAACTTCTAATCTATGATATAATGTTTTTTATCTACTCCGAACACTGAGAGCTTTTAATTCACGAAGGTTTCAATTCATGGTGGTTGACTGAAAAGTGTGATTTCTAAGCAGCATTTAGCAACTCCAGCTCTGACTCTGCTCCTCTTTTACTCTTTTAGATGGGAACCCAAATGCAAGGTCCAACCTGCCACAACCAGCATTTGCCTCCAGTTCCCGCAGCTGACTGCAATGCCAACATGCACCCATGAGCCAAATCAATCACAGAGCACCCAGCTTTCCTTTTCACCTCGTGCAGCTGATATCCCTTCACAGATGTGATCAAGAGGGAGGGGACGTCAGATTTCCCTCTAGAGATCGATACCTTGAAGAAAACGGTGCGTTCAGCACAAAGGCCGACTTGTCAGCCACAGTCCACACAATTTAAACAGCTTTGGGTTACAAATCAGTGCTGTTCCTTTCCTTGGCAAAATGCTCTCTTTGCCGTCACCTGCACCATCCCTGGGGAAAAAACAACAGTGGAAAGGCAGGAGGTAGCTTGCAGAAACCTCAAGAAAGAAAACAGAGTTGCCAAGGAACGTAGTGAATTAAACAACTGTCAAAGGCTAAGCGCCTGATTTAGATCCGGGTCGAGTTGAGGGATGCCTCAGGGAACAGGCTGCCTCTCTAGCTTAGCCATGGCCTTCAAGGGAGCAGAAAATGGCTGCCACCCTTTGGGAGAGACTGCAGCTTTGGGCCTGCCAGGGGTGGCAAGTTAAATCCCACCACGGGCAGGCCGGCCCGCGATGGCGCCCTGGCCAGGCCGCCCGTGCCCTGCTCCTGCTCCTGCTCCTGCCCTGTGTGGGCAGCTCTGCTGCTGGCATGAGCCGCAGGCCCAGTGTGACGAGGAGCGTGCAAAGCGGAAAGCAAGCCTCCTAAAGGCGGCATCTCTGCTTCTCCCTTCCATGCTTTCTGGACACTGGACACTACAGTGTGTTGTGCAAGGACCAGGCATGGAAAACTACCAAGTTAATTCAGTTTTGCCTGCAAGGGTGAGAAGACTTGAGCTGGCAGAGTTGCTGCCTGCTCCATGCTAGGTGCTTCAAACCGGTCTGGCTCACTGTGCTGCACAGTGGACATCATTGCCACTGCAGCTCTGCCCTTTCCCACCCCAACTAAACCCTTTGGGGCCTTTCTGAAGGAAAGAGCCTCTCTCTTGAGCCATAAACATTCTGTTTTCCCAAGAGCGCTACGCAGAAGGGACAAAACGAAGGATGCCGTGGTAGAATTCAGGTGAATGGCAAGCATTTGGTTAAACAAGTTCATCCAGAAACGCTGATACTTATTACACCTCCACAGTGCTAATGGAAACAGACATTGTGTTCTTAGGCACGGTGTTACTACAAACAGTAGGCATTTAAATTTGAGGTTAAGTTCATTTAAACCTGTCACAGACAGGGCTCCCCGTCTGAAGCTGTGTTACATGTCTCTAAGTGCAAATACATATTTTAAACAAACCTTATGGTCAAATAACTTAGACACAAGGTATGACTTTTATGAAGGTTTCCAGCTACAAACAAATCATTTCTATGGCTACTACAAAGCGTATTTTCTAGGACAGTGAGGAATTGAAAAGTATAGGAAGGCCAAAAATGGGACTGACTTAACCCTATGAAAAGCAGGGTTGTTGTGGTGTTACAGTATACCCAGCACAAAAATATTTCCAAAAACCCTGCATACAGAGTATTCCTTAGATTAAGGGAAACTACTGGTCAGTAAATCATGTTCCTTACTACTCACATGACATTCTGATGAGTGGGATATTATCTCTTCAGAACACTATCAGACATCAGATACAGATATTTTACTATATATTCCAAATGGTTTAAAAAAAAAAAAAAGGCAAATGAGTGGACAACCATTGTGTACAGTGTAAACTATTAACTGAGTACCAGAGAAGCAATATGCTAAGAAATTCACAGCCATTAGCGAACGGAAAGGACCCACAATTTTTAGAGGAATTTTGAAGAGATGATTAGGGACCTGGAAAAAACATTTGCTGCAGAAGGGTTCCAAACTCAACTAGACCTGCATCAGAAACATGGCTGATTCACTCCTGCCTTGGCCACTTCACAACACAACAAACAACTTCCAAACCGTGCTCTCCTCCTAGCACAGCTTCCTGTTCATACCAGGTTTTCATTTCCCTCCTTCAATATCACTTACCACTTGCCATCTGATTAGCAAAAACAAAAGATAAGCATAAATGATGCTAAAACACCAGTAATGGACTCTGTCTTCTGTGTTCAACTAGTCAAGAACAATTTCTCATTCCCACAGAACAGAGAGGACACACAGGAAGAACCACCAAAAGGGAAGGCCCTCTGCTATTCCCTCCCATACCTTCCCAGTTTCTGAAACCCCCGCCTTTAAAAACATCAGGGTGAGGAAGACATTTGCAGGGCATATTCTATGGCAAGTCTATGCCTACTCTGGAAAAATAAGCATTCTCCTCATGTTCCTTCCCCAAGGCTTTTCATTCCCAGCTGATGGTACACTGAGCTACCTGGTTTCATGGTGTTAACTTTCTCCTATTTCAAACACATGACTAGTACGGCAAGACAGCTAAAAGCAATGAACAGCTTTTTCTGATACTGTTTTTCCATTTGCGCAGATGCTACCAGACAAGTGCTTGTTGCAAAAGGCGATGGATGGGACAATCTCTTTATTATGATATATCGTCCTCTATCAAAAGCCAGCAAGCTTGTATCACAGGGAAAGAATCCAGCTGATTTGGATCCCTCTTACCAGTCCTAACCTCCATCACGAAAACAAGATGGAGATGTATTTTGTTTCCCCAGTTCTGGAAGAAACCTCTTCTGCTCACACCACAGAAACGCAGTGATGAGCGCTGTGTCACCACTTCCAAGACCAGACCAAACTTCATAATCAACGTCTGAGATTGCCTGTGCACAAACTGTCCTTTCTACTCCCACAGGTATTTTTTCAGCGGGGGTGGGTAGGGGCGGGCAGGGAGGGAAGTAAGGGGAAGGAGGGTAGAGGAGGGTAGTAGGGATAAAAAGAAAAGACCACACGAAAAAAAACAAAAAAGAGAGAGACAGAGAACAAATAAAGACTACATTTCCCAACCCTGCACTTATTCTAAGAACTATTCACCATGCCTGTAAGGAACAGGTGATAAGATGGTATAAATAAAAAGAACCTCAGTTTCTCTTCTGAAAATCTGTTCTTAGGTAGTGCTGAACACTGCAATTGCTGCAGAAGGCAATGCAGGCTGCGAGCACTTGGTGTTTCTCATGCTCACAAGTCAGGTTTCGTGATTTCTCTTGTTCTGGTTTGTATGCTTTTTCTCATTATGCTTAATAACAATGCTGAGATAAATGGCTCAGTGGCATAAAATATTGCAAGTTTCAACAATTCATAAAAAGGATTTATACCTAAATAAAAAAATGCAGCATTTGGAAAAAGAGTGCAGCAATATGAAAATGTATTTCTTTGAAATACATAGTATAACAATGGAAACAAATTACACCCAACATTTTATTTCCACTTAGAAGGAAAATCTCATATAATGCGCTGTTGATTATATTTCCTTTCTTGCTCATTAAAATCTACCATTCTGAAGAGTTGTTGCCTAAATAGCAAAAGCTCCAGAACATTCATATATAACTTGCACCAAAATAAGCAGGTGTCAAAGAACAAAAAATGCAAATGAAGTTCCTGAAGAAATCATTCCATCTTATCTAGCAAGTTCCAACTATTTTTTTTCCTCTCTTCTGAATAGCACAGGGATTTCTAAGAGGATGTTGATGATAACGTCTCATATTTCATTGACAGGAGCAACTTCACATACTGCCCTGGACATTGCCATAGGTTTCTTGCAATAAGCAGGAAATCTCCTCCTTCCACACATCTTAGACTTATGAGCTAATCTGTATCTCTTGGGAAAAGCTACTGTAGATGGTGTCATAAAAATCTATGCTCCCTAAGGAATTAAAAGACCCCAACTGCCATATAAAGGAGTTTATCTGAGCAGATTAGAGGCATTTTTGAAATATTCTTGATCATTTGCAGTGTCACTAAAATAGCTGGGTTTCCTTCTTCGCTTAGGAAAAATATGCTGACGCACACTGCTCAGGTTGCAGTGACTTTTGGTTACATCTTGCACTTCAGTTTCCAAAATATCGAGCCTCACTTTTTTACCCTAAGTATTAAATTTATACAAATCACAACCTCCAACTGAAAGACCAGTAATAAAACACAAAGGTAATACAGCAGGTAGAAGCCAACATGTAACCTAAGGAACAGTAGGTCAACTAGAGACACAGAAATAGCAATGAGGGTCTACTGCCTCTCCTCACACTCTGAAGAGAGGTGAATTTTTTCCTTTCGCCGAGCATTCCTAAAGGTACATTCCTGTTAAAGAATAGCAACACTTTGAAATAGAAAACTACAGAGTTGCTGTAAGCCAAGAATAAACAAAGCCAAAGAAAGGCACAAAAAATACACTAAACATTTAAATATACAATGACAATACAAACAACATTGAAAATGTTAAGTGCACAGCAGTCAAAAACTACAAGCAGAATCCTTGCACAGTAAGGCTATATCTTTAACATCTTTATTTTACAGGAATCAGGAAATGGTTCATTATTGCTGATTTAGGAGAACAGGTTACACATGAGAATAGTTATGCAAATTGGATTTAATGTGTGTGTAGTAGCAGGAGGAGGCACGAAATCCCCAGAAGAGGTCATTTCTTCCCATTCTTATTTTCTAGAAAAACTGCAACACCAAAATAAATCCTTTGCAGCATATGTGCACCTAAACATTAGTTATTTTTCACATTTAAATTTATACAGTCAGTACTGAGATCCCTGTGTCTCACACACTAGCATGATGAAGGAAATTGCGGGTGGATGTGATGAGATTAATACGGCTCTTCCCAACACCCCAGCTGTGCCTTCTGTTCTTTGGCCATTCTCTTAGCTTCATTCATATTCTGATCAGAGAAGGAGTTGCTGAAAATCAGTTTTATATTAACACCATACACAGCAAAAAGTGCTCTTGTTCTTGCATAAACACACCTGCACTCAAACATACTCTCTCCTACCCTCATTTTCTGGTGATGCTCTGCAGCTATGCTGCAATGCCTAATCACAAGGCAGGTGATGATTGCCAGGCTTTTATGCGTGATTTTAGAGACTACTTTATCAAACGCTCTTTACTGGATGTACCCTCTGTGCATAAAAAGCTGGGACAAATGTTAGAAGAGGTATAAACTCATGTCTGGCAACCTCCCTTTTTAACTGTTAAAAGCAACTGAACAGTATTTCCTACTGAATTTAGAACCTCTACCTTTTTCTCTGGCTTCTCACATTTATTTGGCAGTGTACACACACCCATCTGTATTATGGGGAATATATCTGTATTCTTAGGCACATATTGGAGTAGATATGTGTTCAGGAGCTTGTTCTTAAATATAATACACGTTCCCCATCCCAAAGATCTTTCAGAGCCAGGACAGGCGTGGCAAAGATGTGCTGAGGCAGGAAATGCCAAGAAACTATGTGACGACTGTCAACAGCAGGGAAAACAGAATTACCTAGGAGGAAATAGGGTCACTTGTCAGTTTATAGCCAAAGATTGAGGTCAGTATAGTTACGGTGCTAGTCTCCTTGCAAGAACTCTATTCATTATAATGGAATTAAGCCAATATTAGAAAAGGGCAACAAAAATGGGCAAAAGTGAAAGGGTCACTCTCCTCATCTCCAGTGCACTTTTGTGGACAGTACAGCTCAAAGTGCTGAGCACCTCTGGATTCCTGCCGAAGTCAACAGTGGATAGTTTCCACAGCTTCATATAACCAAACCTAATTCTACTGTTATTTTAGATTTCCTGGGTTATTCCTTCATCTAATATTAATTTAATGTGGGTTTTCAACGTATATATCACTACTAGAAATTGCTGCATGGCTTATTTAAGCACTTTGTATAACCATTATACTTCATCATTTGGGATGCAATAAAGATTGGTTGATATATTCAGCAGCAGAATTACTCATTTGTGAGCTATTTGTTTTAAAGAGTCTCAACCAGTCAAACTGCAAATATATGAGGCTGGGAGATCAGAGCAAACCACAGTAATGCATGCTATTTGAAGATTATTTCACTTTTTGCTGAGTAATCACTTCAACCGTATTAGATGTAATTTGACTAGGTTGTATCAGCTTTGGCCGATACAAAACATCCCAGCAGCAAAATTATTCTACTGACAATAGCTCATATACTGCAGCAGCAGTGGCAACTGGAAATTATTTTTTGGTTATGGCACACTGGGCAGGGAAGGGGGCTGCAGCTGCAAATTCAGTCAAGGCTACAATCACACCTTTTGGCCTAGAAATGGAAGGATGCCCCTGGTTGCTGGATGTACTACATTCTCCAAGTATTCACTATCTCTTAAACTAACAGAATGCTCTAAATTCAGGCACACCTGAGATTGATATCCTTGAAGCACTGTTTTTTTTTTTTAATTTTGGTTGTGCCTAAATTTGTCATATGCTATGTGTGCTTTCCATAAAGACTTAAGAATTGTCCCTCACATGACACCCCAGCCATTGTGTCCCCCATCATTTCTAACCCACTATTTCCTTCTCTCGTTCTTGTTATTTTTTGGTCAATTGTCTTTAGTTGAGAACCAGAATTCAAGTCCTATTTATTCTTCAGATGCTTGTTTGTCAACATTCTTTCCCCATCATGGGTCAGAAACACTGGCTACTATCAATGATTTTTTAAAAATATATTTTAGGGGATGTCACATTAACCACTTATTGTTTCTATTAGCCATTTTGGAAGCTTTCTTTGCTCCAGCTGTACAAGGTTCTTCTGAACACTCTCACTTGGATTTTGGGAAGTACAGAGATCTCTGACCTGAAACCATTAGTCACTTAGAATATGGTTGACTTCGAGCACAGGAGCAATCCTACTGATTTAAATGGGACTCCCTGTAAGTTTAAAGCTCAGCATGTGCTTCAGTACTTGCCTGACTGGGGCCAAAGGGCTCAGAATTCCAGAGCTTCAACACTGGTACGGGCTACAGATGATTCAAGATTTAACACCCTGATGATAGAAGGCTGGATGATCAAGAGATTTCCAATCCGATCATGTAGCCCAGTCTCTTCAATGAAGGAAGTATTTTTGACTTCTTTCCGTGGCTAAGCAATACCAAAAAAGGCATTTCAC
This sequence comes from Tinamus guttatus, assembly GCF_000705375.1. The sequence goes on along the minus strand of NW_010578964.1, from coordinate 457,106 downwards.
AATGTTCTGCAAAGCGTACAGACAAACCCAAGATGATCTATGGCACTGTAAAGCTTTTATTGACATTCGTTTAAGATGATCTATATAACTCACTCATAAGAAATTCATCCTTCTCAAAGTCATGCCAATAAAATGTTTATGCTACACCATCATGTATTCTCTCTATATACCTCACTATGCATACACACACACACACTCTTCATATATCTTCAATTACAATAAAACTAATTAGCCAATAAATCACAGTTGAGGCTGCACCTCATTTGTTCAGATATCTAAGTTCAATTTACATACTAATGGTTGCGTATTTGCCTTTAATAGATGCACTATTAGAAAGTAAACATAATAAATGAATAACCATTTAAGCACGGAGTTACCTAATCTTGATGAAAAATATCTGAAAATGTAGCAGCCAGTGAATCTATTTACTTTTTTATTGGGAAATAAAGCTAATCACAGACTAAGAAGATAAATATAAATTATACGGGATAGCATGCTAATGATAGATCAGCCAGATCCACCCATCACAGGGAATGTAATAACATCAAATTGGTGGAAATAGTTGACTTATACAATAGATGCTCTCTTCCTGAAGCATGGAAGAAAGGGTACAGGCTAAGCTGATTTAATTTGCAGAAGTTTCCCCTTGGATCTGCTGCTGTATCTTATTTTTGACATCTCCTAAAGCTGCAGAAAAAGTTTCCTCTCTCACAGCAACAGGCAGGTTCCTGCACGGGAAGGATGTACAGGGATGATGCCTGTCTCAGTCAAGTGAAGAATGAGGTTAGAAAGTGGCACTGTGTAACTTTGTGAACAAGAGGTCTCACACACGTAGTAAGTGGTGCAAACGGTATTACTCGTTCTCATCATCATGACAGAGACTTGATTTCCACAACACACTCAGGAAAGGGAAACAGGAACATGTGAGGCCCAGTCTTTGCTAACTACTGCCCAGGACTGAGAGGAGCCTGCCTTGATTTCCTTACTTGTACAATAAACCACTTCCTCCTACGCAACCACTTATTTGGGAAGAGATCTCCTTTTCCTTATCTTCTGTTGACCTTGACTGTTTATTTCTCAAACCAGAGAGTCTCCTAACATTAAGGCTACAGACCCTGTTTTGGCTATAGCTGTGTCACTTTTATCTGCTCTTCAATTCTCTCTGTCTTCTTCTTGTCCCATTGCCAAAGGTTACCAGCCTTTCAGTGCTCCCAGCAGAGCTGCTGTTGGAGCTCTGTCTGTCCTGCCTTAATCAAAATGATCCTTTGTCAAGTGCTGAAGCAAACACAGGTCATTGTGAAGTGACTAGGTTTTGAGAGACCGCAAATGCCAGCAGATTTAAGGAAGGACCAGCCCCTGGAGATGATGGAAGGGAGTGGTAAAACAAGGGTACAGTTAAGGTTACTGCACATACTGTAGAACCTTATGGATACTGTGAAAAGGAGGAGAAAGCAATTCCTGTAATTTTATACTAGAAAGTCTAGCTAGGATTCAAAACCAGACTCCCTCTGTGCCTTAGGGAGCATAAACATGCTGCTGCTTCACCTCAGCCAGGGCCACAAAGCTCATCTCCAATCGAAATAAATAATTATTTAAAACAAGAGCAGCAGCAGCTGCCGCCACTACCGCCACCAGCAAGCGAAAGTGGCTTTGCGAGGACAGAAGGCGCCAGCAGTTGATCGACACGACCTGCCTCCTGCTCGCTGCGGCAGGGAGACGATGGAGATCCCAGGAACCGTCCTGCCTGGAGAGCCCACTCCTCTCAATCAACACCCCCAGGCACGCCGCGCTTCGTCTGAACTGCGAGTGCGCCTTCCTTCCCTAAATGCCATTTCATTTCTGCAGCTTTTCTTCTGAGCTGTCAGCCCATGGACATATCTCTTTTGCAAGAACGCTGGCTCAGCGTGAACCAGAAAACAACTGCATGCAGCATGCTCAGAGCTCCGGTGAACAGAGACATACCACAGTGTGCTAGATCACATCCAGGCCATGTATTTTACAGCTCATGCCTTGCAGGTGCTTAGTCTTTCTTACCCTGCCTATCCTCAGTCATCCTGATTTCATAGCCTGAATAGAGGTCCTAAACACAAGTGAAGGCAAGTAATCAGCTTCTGATCTCCCAGGTTGCTATGATTTATGCGAAATTATAGCTTGAGTCATTTACCTAATCCAGCCCAGCACAATAATCTAATTTGTGGGGAGAAGCACTCCCACACTGCAGCGCTCACTGCCCACAACGGTACCAGCCTCATCAGCTTCTCCCAGCAGCTTTTTGACCTACTAAATCCTGTACACATATTTGCAGAACAGTGATGAGACCAAAAAAAAAAAAGGTCTGACACATGCAGACTCTTAAAAGGCACAAAGGCACAAAACATGTACTTTAAGTCCTAAGGATAAGCTCAAATCAGATTCCGTCTTTGAACAATAGCATATTTAACTCAGCTATTATTAAAGGTTACTGCTTCTCAGTGCAGTGTTCATCTATTTGAAGAACACTTTAATGAACAGAAAGAAAAACATAAATGTTGGTGCTTAATATCCAGATCACAAGAAGTTTGGTGGGAATGTCTAAAGGTTGAGAGGTTTCTCTCCGGTAAGCAGGCAAAGAAGGGACACTTATGCAAGCCCTGTGAGCTGCAGGGGTAGGTCTGTTTAACGAAAAGCTCTCAAAACATCTGGTTTGCCTTGGTTCACTTCAACAGGAAAATACTTCCAAGCAGAAAATCTGTCACTTTTCTAATATCCATCAATGTTTGTTACAGAATCAACACTGGAAGACAGTTATGAGACAGGGCTAAAAAGGTTTTTATTTCAATATATGGTATGAATAAACCATGTGATTCTTAATTATGACTCTTTAGAGAGTAGCCAGGTATAGGAGGTCTGCTAACTTGGTTTTGCAGAAACCCGAAAAAAACAAGGAGAAGCAAAACTGGCTTATTAACTCCTATCACTCAAGATCTAATGAGTGCTGAAGACTACTTCATAATACTCTTACTTGAAGAGTCATTAACCCTATTTAAAAGTAATGTCAGTACATATGGTCAGAGTTCAAAAGCTCATTGTAAGATGGCAGCTGAAAGGTGGATAGAAGCTTCCTTTGAAACAACAAAACAACAACATTTGCCTGTAGCCCTTTATATTCATTGACAGAGTTGGAACATGTAAACTAAGAGTAAACTGATGATGGGACACCAGAGATGTTAAATCAAAACTAACCAACCAACCAACCAAGCAAAGTGGTCATAAAATGGGCTTGATACCAGAGCAAAGAATGTTTTTAAAGCATTGACCAGACTGCATCTTCAGAATGGAGAAAGAAAGGACTTGAAATAATCGTTCATCTATTTTTCCATCTCTGCTGCTCCTCTCCCACCTCTCTTATTCTCACAACCTCCCTACCTTTCACTGAGTGGGCTATGATAAACTGCCAATGTACTAAGATGGTATAGCAATAGTTAATGGCCTCCTAATAAAACTCCAGTCTTTCTCTCCGATCCTCAAGTGGCAGCTGACAGTTCCTTTTCCTTGAAGGCCCCCACCTACTATTATCATTCCTCTTGATCCATGTTATCACTTAAGATGCATTTTCAGCTAACAAACCTCAAATTCATCATTAGCGCTAAAATGTTATTGGAAGAGTTGCTTGGGAAACTTCTCCTCTTGCACACCAAGCTGAACCAAGGCCACCTGAAAACAGTGCTGCCTAGCATGGAGAAAAGCTTCAAGGCCTATCAAGACATTGTGACCATTCTCCTATTCATGGCACAGGTACCCAGCAAAACAGGACAAAGCTCCTTGTGAACTCTGTTCAACTGACACCCTAGCACCAGCATCAACTAGAAAAAGAAAAGAGAAAACAAACAAAAAAATTGTTCACATCCCGCTTCCTAGAAACTCTGCCCTTTACTTTTAACGTGGCTACACTAACCCATGCCTCTGACACCTTCAGATCACTTACCTATGGCCTGACTTTCTGCAGCTGACCATGACAGTAACAACACAACCTACAGAAGGCAGCCACCCCATCCTCTGGGTCGCCCTCAATATCAGACCGTATCATTCCGACAATCTGGGCTCTCCCCCAAATAGCCAATCTACTGTTAATACCATTTTGAGGCTTGGGTCCGCAGTTCTAGATCAAGCAAGAGTTCTTATCTTATTTTCATCAAAGATCAGACTGCAAGCCATAAATCTCCACTCCTCAGGACCAGTGCCAACAAGAAAGATCAGGACTGAAGTGAAGAGAACATGAGCATCCCTCCTTGTCAAGGACAACTTTCTGTAAGGGAGCAGGGAAAATTATGGACAGATAATGAAAATGTGGCAAAATGCAGCCTTCTTGCCGTAAGTGATAGCTGCAGCCTGACTATGCCAATGCCAGCATCACAAAAAAACAAAGGAGAAAAAAAAGTCCAAATGGAGTTTTGGCTATCAGAGAAGATGTGCCAGAGTTTCCATGAATCCCAAAACAGACGCTGCGGCTGGTTTGTGTGGCTACTGGTTCGACGTGAAGATTGCTCAAATATAATCTGAGCATTATCACTGTTCATTTTCCCTTTCACACTTTCAATTCTTAAAAAGCTTAAATAGGCTGTTCACAAGCCAAGAAAGAACAAGGATACAAAGCAGTAGCAATAAGCATTTTAACACTTCAGTATTTCAGGCTCCATCAGACTTTCCCTA
>NW_010578964.1:404582-452406 GCF_000705375.1 Tinamus guttatus | reverse complement strand
CAGCCATCAGCTCAATTCACCCACAGACCAGCAAAAACAGTTGACTTAACCAGGCTGAAGAACATTATGGTAGAAGCATTTCCACTCCATCCAGTTCTGTTTGATTACTTTGTTGTTACAAGAGACATAGGTTTCCAGCTAGAAAAACTACATGAAGCCTCAATACAGGAGATAGGACAGAAACATAAAAGAAGTTGAGCCTGCACCTTCTGCCCCACTACCACAGGAAAGAGCTGCTAGTGTGCACCAAGGCATGCAAAAGTTGTATATTAATACCTGTTCCCATTGATATATTGCAGATCATGAGGCATATTTACAAAGCACTCCCAGCATCTAACAGGGCAACTCACATTGACCTCCACGAACGCAGACTAAAAGACAAAGGGAGAAACTTGAGAGTGTATTAAAATATTCGAACAGTCAGCATCCAACAGATGTATCTATCAATCCAGAATTACAGCCCCATTTGGGAACATGCCCAAAACAGGTACAGTCCTAAATCAATCTCTATTCTGGACAAATTTAAAAGTTAAAAATATGCTTAATATTTCATCTTCAGCATATAAATATATGTTTAATATTCAGAAGAGAGATAGTAGTTGGGCATCAGCAGCAATTCACATTACCTGGCTCAGAAATGTTATTGTCAAAAGCTGAAGTTTGTTCTAGTATATCAGATAATCATGATAGCTGGAAAGCCGTCGTTTTAAAATCTCATTTGAGAGTGGCATAGAATTTTAAATATGCCCTATTCTCTAGGGTTATATACCCTTCTTACTGACAGAAATTTATTATCATATATGCATTATTTTACCTGGAATTTTATTTTTTGGTAAATGTGAGGCACAATAAACTGCTTCAGGAAGCGTTCATCTTCACTCCAGAACAGTCGGATGTCAGGGATATCATACAGGATCATGGCCAGCCTCTCCAAACCCAAGCCAAATGCCCAGCCAATTTTATCCTGAGCACCAGCTGCAAGAAAAAAAGAAATAAACAAAATAACAATTCAAGAGCTTAAGTTCACAGTGTGAAAAATTGCTGATAAAATGTTCACCTCTTTCCCAGGAAAAAAAGCTGAAGCAGAAAGGCAGCAAAGCCTGCAAAAAATTGACAAATGAAAAATCTAAGGGACAGATCCTACCTACCTCCATCAAAAATAGCAGCAAGATCGAGCGTATCCTGAGTGCAGGAACCAAAAGTAGCAACAGAGAAAAGCTGCACTTTTGGCGCTCCCAGTCTAAAGTTTCAGACAGACTTTGAAGAACATTGCATATCATCACACACTATTTTCCTTCATTGTCTTTGGAGCCAAGTATTTCACCTCTTATTCAAGTGTATTTTACAATACATTTAGACAGGAATTTCCAATTCAAAATATTTCATTTGGGTTGACAGCTCAGGCCAAGACAACATTAACATCAGGGCCCAACTTTGAGAGTATCGAAACCACCTCCTTTGAGGCACCTGGAAGAAAGCGAGGAAGCAGGTGCCCAGAGCAATGGGATTCGAGGCACTGCCGCATTAGCACCACAGCTCCAGGCTGCCGCACCTGGGGAAAGCCACTGCTCCCATATATGCAAGTCTCTTTTATGCAGCACTGCGTGTGAGAAGACAAGAATATTGAATATGGAAGAGCTTTACAGATATTAATGATGCAAAATTTCTGCCTGGAAAGTAAATATTCATACCTTCTTCATTTACAGGACAAAAGCACTAAGTCATTAAACAGTCATTTTTTCAACACCAGGAACCAGACTCCATGTTTAGGCACCATCCAAGTCGAGCGGCTTTGACAAAGGCTTAGAGTTTGTTTTTGTTTTTTAATTAAACATCTAAACAAACAAGCTGGCACTGAAAGGGTTCGGGGAGACACCACCTCTCCCGTCAGCACTGGCAGTAGCTGGGCACGTCCCAGGCCCGCAGCATTGCTGCTGGATACCTCTCACAGCTGAACCTGCCGCTAAGTGTTAATTCCATTCTTTGAAAACTTACAATTTAGCAGCTTCCCCACTGTTATGCAAGAGGCTAGAGGGAGAACTCTGCTTTCTGATTCCTGTCTCTATTATCTGAGCAGAAAAAAAAAAGAGTAATCCCAGTGTTGGGCTTTGATCCTGAGATATGCTGCCACATTCAATGCAGAGAGGAAACAGCAGAGCCCTCCATAAATTAGGCAATGGCATAATGAGCCTGGGGAGAGAGAGAGAGAGAGTCCTCGTTTTGATTCTTTTAATTAATCTGAACCTGCCTATTTACCTGGAACACCAGGTCCCCAGCAGAACTATGTGAGCCTGATTTGCTACATCAGCAATGTTGCACTATTCTTCAGAGAAAGCTGCCGCAGGAATTTGATCAACTTTATAACCATCATCCCCAGAGTACTCTAGATATTCTGTCTTGTCCTTTCTCGTGTGCTCACAGTCAAGATTTTGCACTTTCTGACCTTTCAAAGTAGACAATTAAAATAGTGAATCACAGAAGTCATAAGAAATAGAGGAGAATATGTGACCTGAAGAGGTCCCAGTTATATCCTCCATGCAGAGGTGCTCAAACTAGTATGTTTACAGCAACCAACAGATTTTTAGATAGCCTGGTCTTGGAAACGTATAAACCATGCTAAATGACATGAAGAATTTCCTATTTTTGTTTGAGTTTTCCATAAAGAAAGTGTCTCCAGGGAATGTATCAATATTTGAGCTTGGCAAAGATTATGAGCTTTGATTTTAAGTGTGAAGCGTAAGTTGTGTCTTTTCCAAGCTGAAGATATAATGTTTGTATACTGGAGTATGGAGAGCAAAAAAAGTATTTTTTTATGTCTCCAAAGAAGAGAAAAGAACTCACTGCAATGGCATTGATTCCCCAAACTTTCCCAAAATTCTGCCTTACCTTTCTTAGATTATCAGCTCCTGCATCAACAGCAAAATTCTCATTAATTTCAAAAGTACCAGAATTTTATACATACATTGATGTTGTGCAGGGTGACTAACACAGCCAACACCCCCTTCAGAGGTAAAGCCTATCAGTTGGAGCAATAGCTGTTAAAATTCAGACCTGCCACTGCTTACTCTAAAGATTTAACCTGAAATCTAAAAATGCCAAGTACAGTATTTATACCTCAATAATTTGCTAAACATTTTAACTCTCCAGTTAATATTTTGATTTCACATCAGTAATTTATTTTTTAGAAGGACTGGGCCACACCACGTGTCTTTGCATTAGGTGGCAAACAAAACATCCTTTACCCTTCCTGCCTAGCAGCTCTGAACATTGTCGCCTGAGCTACGAATAAAGACCTACATGCAGGACTTGTCTTTCGGATGATCCTCACACAATCCTTCAGTACACAAACTTCTCATATGCCAACATTCAAAGCTGTAGAAGTGAAGAATGCCCTTTTTACTAAACAGAAAACAAACAAACAAACAAAAACACATGGGTGGTAAGATTTCCTCCCCAAATCAGCACTGCCAAATCTCCACCATTCTCGTGATCTTTGTTTATTCTGCCTCTGTTGATCTCTTCTCCAACTTTCTATTTGTAAAGCTCTACATCAAAGTAATTTTTTAAAGATCTGATTGATCTAAAGATATGATTGACTTCCTTGGGGAAGTCAACAAGACTACAGCATACTCCTAGACATGTTTCCGAATGAAAGATCAGAGAGCTTAAAAGGCATGCTGCTATCCTCTCTGTTGGGTAAGGGACCGCTCAAAACATTTCACGCCACATACACTGCATTTTGGCAAGTAGGGCAGCAAGAAGTCAACTGAGTGCAAGCCAACTTGAAAGAAAGAACATACCAAAAACTTGAAACTAGGAAGAAAAGAGGTCGATGTTCTGAGAAACACAGCTGGTCCAAGCGGAAAATTTCAGAGACTCAATGATGCAATTGTAGCACCACTAGTAACTAAACTAATGCAGCCCAATGGATGGAAATTTGTGACACACACACACTCCTCCCAGTTTCCTGTTGAAGGTTTGGAGATTGCCAGGTTCCTGCCGCGTCATGTGAAAAAAAGCTGACCACCCAACTGAAGAAAATTGCTGGAAGGTTTGCAAGCTATTTACCCACAAACAGAAAGGAAAGGGATAGGAGTTTGATGAGTTTCCCCAACTAGGGCCTGACACTGCCCAGTATGTCTCAAGGAGAGGGTTGCACTATTGCAACTGTGTCCCATAGGAAAGGTCAAGAGTCCTTACCTTCCCTGAGAAACCCTGTCGGTCTGTACTGTCCTTAATGTTCCAGGCCAGATGCATCAGTCTGCTCTTAAATATAGACTAATCAAGCCATTTTCAAAACAAAACAAAAACCAACCAACCAAACAAGACAAAACATTTGTTAAATGAAAGGACACAGGACAAGTGGTAATGGGTACAAGTTGAAACACGGGAAGTTCCATCTCCATATGAGGAAGAACTTATTTCCTGTGAGGGTGACAGGGCCCAGAACAGGCTGCCCAGAGAGGCTGTGGAGTCTCCTTCTCTGCAGATCTTCCAAACCCACCTGGATGCCACCCTGTGCCATGTGCTCTAGGTGTCCCTGCTGGAGCAGGGGGGTTGGACTGGATGATCCCTAGAGGTCCCTTCCAATCTCAATCTCTCAGTAGTTCTATGAAAGCTAAGCTTGATCAAATGTATTTCCACAACTGAAATTCAATAAAATAGCTAAGTTAAAACAAAGTTATTCCCTAATGTAATATCAGTGTTCAGGCTTCAATTCCAAGAGCACTCCATCATACTAGCACCATCCACTTACTATCTTTCTTTGTCCCCTCTTACTATTACTAGTTTAAACTACTTCAGCCCAGATAGAAAGCGCTGTAATTCCTTATTGAGATACATATAAGGATATACCAGAATTCATGGATTATATTCACTATGACCTCAGAAATATACACAGATAGAAATATTTAGCTTCCCCAGGAAAGAGATGTAAGTCAGGACATTCTGTACTGCTCAAGATTTTTAAGTCATATTTCAAAACCCATTAGGAACCAGTTGAAAAAACTTTTTAGTTATGCACTTTAGTCACACTTATTTTTATATCTATACTACCTTTTATTTAATATTTTTCTCTACTCCTGTAAAGCCGCCAATAAAGAAATCTTTCTTTCAATAGAGCCTAAATTGAATCTTCAAATCCTTATACTCAGCAGTTACTGAGAAGTGAAAGAAATTGAATTTTGATCTTGGATTGAGGTAAAGTCAGGAGCACACAACACCCTGCAAATAAGATGTTCCTTGCAGAATGCCTAGAAATTAATATATCCAAGTTGAGGTAGCTGATGGCTTGGAAGAGTTCCAGAAGCAAAGACCTGAATTTGTTCTCCTGCTTTCAGTCCAAACCATGGTTGTTTCCTGAGCATATTCACAGACTAGAACGGTGGGCAGAGAAGTAGACAGATTCCCAAGGAGACGCAGCCTAGCCATCGTGTGTTATAAACTCACCAATGCCTTAAACTGTGTAGAAAGTGATTCACGGACACGACAAACCAGGCACTTCTGAACACAGATCCAACAACTCTACTCCCTGAAACACTGAATAAAATATAGCCTTAGAGTATATTGCTCTCATTCACCAGTAGAAGATAAGTGAAAACGAATTTGAAGGATATAGCCTTCCTATCAAGTACAAACCAGAGAAAAGGAAGAATCAAAAGTCATAGTTGTTATCCTGTAACGCACACCACCTTGAACTGGGAATGTGATTCCCAAGGCGTAATCACAAACACATGCTCTCAACCTATTCCCAGACATCTTTTTGGGGTACCTTGTCACACAAATAGTAATAGCTCAGCGCTCCCTCTCATTCAAACGTTTCCTACCTGGGGCCTGCTTCTCAGCGTGCACATTCCCCACAGCCAGATCAAGGCACGAGGATACTAGCCAAAGGCACCATCAATCTCTTGCCAGGTTCCTTCACACAGAAGGCCCAACAGCACCTCCAAACAACAGCAGGGGCAGGTGGAGGACAGGAGTGCTGGGGCCATTTGCTCCCAGGTCTAACTCCACGTATCACTGAAGAGCTCTCTGAGATTTTAATGCAAGTTGATATAAAACTTCAAAAATTCCTGAAACAAAGACTTACCCCACACTCGAGCCATCATGACTAGTAGATAGCTTAGAAACAAGGGTTTTTTGAAAAATGGATTCTGCAAAATAAAGATTTACTCACCACTGCAAACTGAGTACACATGTTCCACATGAGGGACACACATTAACGACGCAAAACATATTTAGTTCGTGTTAGATATAAGCCTTTCTAAATCCAACATTTAAAACATTCTTCTAGTCCAGATAAAACTCCAGTATGTTTGGGGGCCAAAGGTCTTGCATGGAAAAGTCCATACTGAGGGATCAGCCTCATATGGAAGAGCTCAATGGCAGTGTGAGGTTAGGTAGCTGGAATGCCAATGAACTGAGGCAAAAATAGACCTGCTGAGGTTTCTTTCTGAACTGCTTTCTTCAGCTAAAGGAAAAATGAAAACTGTCGTATTATTCTCTAACTCTGTTAAATTGATGCATTCTGGCTCCCATGTGCAATCCAGTTGAAATTACCTCCTAAAAGGACTTGGCTTTCAGACGAGGCATGCTAAATTTGGCACTCCTCAAGAACTCAAGAAAAGAAGTAAACATTCAGTTATGCCTAGTCTGTGGAAAAAGAACCAATCTTTTTAAATTTCATATGTGGAATACTTTTCTAACAATAATAGACACTTTGAGACCACAACTTTCTCTCCTGGGTCAGGCTGATCTGTTCTGTTTGCTTCCCTCAAAGTTCTTTTGCTTAGTTTTCAAAGCTGTGATTGAGTTTTTAATATCTATGCTTGTTTTTGTTCCATAATCAAAATAGTCTGGTACATACTAGAAAAACACACTGCTTAAAATACTTCTACCCAGAGAAGCTATCCACCAGACTCAACTTTGCTCTAATATATAATTAACTCCCATCATTATAGCACTTTTATCAATATTTCACCAGGTTAAATAGCTAAGGGTTTCTGGTAGGGAAAAATGGATAACTGCAGCAGAGGATGGCAGGAAAATTGGAGTAGCATGAAGAGGAAAGAGACAAAACAGAGGCGCATTCCTTCTTTTTCCATCTAAGCCAGTCATTTCTTAGCTTTCATTTCTTTCATTTTTCTGCTTCTAAACTTATGAATTCTCCAGTCCCTCTACCCTGCTCCTTTCCATCTTCCTTGTTTTGCCTAATGCCACTTCTCCTATTTCAGAAGCTCTTGTAAACATTTGCAACAAAAGCAAAGAGAAAACCACTACTAAACAGAATCTTACTTAAAACTCCAGATACTGACAAAAGTTTATAAAAATCCACTGCAGAAACTTCCAGCCTTTCAAATGATATAAGATGAAGTGCCCACTTAATGGTCAAGTGCAACAGAAGGTACTGTACAAATACCTCCAAACACTGCTAAAGTATCCAACCTTCCTTTCCTGCTGTACTGAATCAGTAGCTTTTTTTTTTTTTTTCTTTTCTTCTCTATCTCTGCACATCTCAAGACTGGACACTCTCCATGGAGGCCAGTACAACCTGCTTTAATTTATGTCACAGAGCACAAATAAACTGACATCTTGGGTCTATTCCCTCTGGCTCTGCCTGAGGCTTTGAGAATTGTTCTTTTTGGTCTGTGCATGTAAAAACAACTTCCATTCCCTTTGATAATGTTTTGTTCATTCAGGCAGAGTTGGATTTTGAGTTGTTGGGTCTTTTAACATTTTTAATATAGTTAAATCTCCCTAGACACTGTGGTCGTATCAATTTGAAAAAATAAGTTATAAAGAAATACACGAGAGGTGGCCATTAAGTGGGAAGAATGAAGTCTACAGCCATAAAGCACAGCTGGACAATTTCAATCCCTACAAATCCACTGTCCAGAGGCAAATTTCCTGACAAAATTTCAGCAGAAAAAAATGTTCACTGTTAGTTTCTTGATCTGTGACCCGATCTTTACTTCAAGAACAACAGACATAGTAAGGAACAGAAACACAAAAGATTGTCACAATTCCATGCAGCCTTCAAGAGATTAAGACATCCGCAAGAGATGGAGGCAGCAGTTTTATGTATCATATGGCTAGATGCTATTTAACATCTGTTTGAAATTATTCTTCTTCAAAAAATCAAAATAGTCAGAACATCTCTATATCTCACAGTATCTATATAAGCCCCCTGCAGTACTTCACAGCAGTTCTGAAGATGTTCCAAGTATACACATCATCTCCACGGTCACAACATGAAATACCCAAATGTACTTAAATGTCTCGTCATATAACATGAACTGGAAAAATCTTTGTTCAGAAACATTAACCCCAATTTTCCCTCTCTTCTTGCTAGAGATTTACTCCACCAGCCCTGCACTACAGCTGAGCGTGACTGCCCAACAGCGGCTGCTGCTGCTTCATGTTCTAGCATACAAAGGAATCACCCTGTGATGGTCACCTCTTCTGTGGAAGGCACTGAAGAGTTACAGTCAAGGCAAAAGGAGCTTTCCTTTCTACATGATTCCAAAACATCTTCTGAAATCATACCTGGTCATGTAGAACATGATGGCTAGTAATCTTATTTTCTCTGGATTTTGGGAAGCATTTGAGAAGAAGTAGAGGTATCTGTAAGAAGCTGTGGAGGAGAGGTATAATTCTGGGTGAAACCATTGCCTGCTTTATTACAACACGGTCTTTACTAGGTGTCTAAGCTGGTCTCTTAAGCTATTTTGTAAATGGGGAAGAGAGAAACTCTCATGAATAATTATTCCCTCGATCATAGGACAGGGGGGATGAAACATCTATGTGCATTCCCTCTCTTTCCCTGGAAGAAGAAACAGAATGTGATAGAGAAAACACTTGAAGTCACGGAAATCCAGTGAGAGGCATTTGACCGTGTGTGTCCATTTAATGTTGAATTTTTATCCTGAAATAAGCATGCATGTATGATTACTGGGAAGAGAACAAAAGCCCTCAATCTCAGCTTAATCACAGCGTATACATTTCATTTTTACATTCCTTTCAGATTTCACTGTTCTTATTATTTGAGTAGCCTCTTCCATGATTCAGGAATTTATAAGGCAACAGTGCAATGGGACTAGTGTTTTGAGTACTTTCTCACCTTTTTCTTCCCCTTCTTGCACTCAAAACAATACCTATAGCTCCTTTCATTATAATTCATCTCATCAGCTATCTCATTCAGGAATACAGCCAGATCCAGCCCTTCCTCTCCCAGTTTAACAGTGGAATATTTAGATGTTAACTATTTTGAAAAGTAACCCACCATCTCCATAGGAAGCAGGTGGCAATAAAAAAATGAGTTGAAGGGGGAGTAACTGTTGTGCCCTGAAATGCAAGCAAACTCTTCTCCCTCTGTTTTCCAATTTGTATGGAATTCCTGAATTACGACAGCAGCATATTTATTTCTGAAAAATAATGTTTTATTTAAAAGTGACAGGAATTGTATTACAATTTGGCTTACAGTGGTTGAAGGAGTTTGACATATTGTAATATTAGCAACTTCTATAGTAAACCACTATCACAGCTGGAAGCAGTGTAACCTTATGAAACCCCATGTCAATCAACTATAAACTATATCAGAAAAGCTTGGGGAAAAAAAGTATAAGAAGTTTGTTTGAAGCCTTTGAAACAAGTTGTGGATGCACCTCAGTTGTACATTTTGCATGAGCTTCTTGCCCACTCCTGTCATATAAATGACATACATAAATGGTGAGGAAGAGAGGTGAAGAAGTGGAGTAGCTAATGCTCTGCAATTCTTCCTAGCAAAACAGCACGACTACAACCATTCTATAGTAAATTGAATTATAGAAAAGGAAAGAAATCCTACAATAATTTGTTTTTCTCTCAGGGACGAGTATCTTGGCAAGATTTCACTGCTATTCTTACACCTTTAAAACCAAAACCTTCATGAGCAGCTTTTCAGTGAACACTTTAGAAAAGCCCTTTCATGCTACCTGTCTCCACATTTCCTAGCAAAGGTTATCAATGGCAAAATGTTCTCTTTTATTTGCAAGACAGTATTCTCAAGGATGACACATGCCCAAGTATTTGTTTTTGCTAAAATTAAAATAAAAATATTGCTCTACTAGACATCAGCAATGCATCTCCACAGTGTGAGCTTGTACAATTTTTTTGGTTGGAAAGATGGAAGGCTTTCTTTCTAACGAGGCATCTATTCGTCAGCAAAAGGCCGGTGTCAGCACAACCTCTGCAGCAAAATACTGGCCCTGCCGGGATGAAGAGCCTCTATGGTACTGCTATCCTGGCACAGTAATTCCACTACTGTGCTGGGGGGTTGTGTATTACGCTGAATTACTGATACAGTGATGATGTACCACTGGTGCTGTCTGCTTATGCTCACGTAAACATTATCAGCATCCTACAGACACTCTCGCTGTACATTACTGCAGTTATGGCTGTTGAGTTATACTGCTAACACTAGCACTGAAGATCAAGTTCCCCGAGAAAGCATGTGCTGCAGTTATAATCCCTCCCTAAGTATACACAAATTGTACAGAACATCTCCCTCTTTGGCATAGGCAACAACAGCCAGCACAAAACAGAGCAGCTCTTCTCTTTTTTTTGTATTGGAATGAGGGAATTTCCTCAGAAAAGATGGTCAAAGAAGGTGAAGACTGCACAATAAAGCACTCCAACTTACACAAATGCTTGAAAAAAATGATTCTCCCATAATATTCATGTAAGCCTGCAATAAAATCTAGTATTTAGTATGTATAATTATAGATGTATATACAAACACACAGGAATACCCTACACAGCCTGCTGTTATAGTACACCAATGACCCATAAGAATGTGATGACATACAACAGAGTATCTGTATTTTTCAGTTTTCATTTTAAAACAAGCAAACGGACCACAAAAATGGGCCTTATTACAATACTTTGTGTTTCACTGAAAACACAGACATTCTGGAACTAGAGTTAGGGTTGCCTGAGGAACACTAAAATGCCCTCCTCATAGAAATATATCATGATGCTGTCTTCGGTGGGATATTCGAGTATTAATCTTTCCACAAGACCCTGATCTATTCAGTGCAGAGAAGAGGCAACAGTTAGTTAATAATCCCTGCTTGTGTTCCTTGCAGTGCTGAACACGTACCCCAGTGCTTTACATATTGAGCATTATTCAAACAGAGCTCTGAAGACATGATTTCTTTTATGAATTTCCATGAGAAGCGTTCAGCCTTGTAGTACTTGAATGCTTGACAAATATTAAGACTTTTTTTCCCACGTGTTTCTGAGAAGTAAAGACGTATTACTATTACTACTACTACTCCCTGTATTGCAAGTTGGGAACTTTGGCACAGAGACTTTAACATCAAAAGCACCTATTATTTTTCCTCACAAACTGTAATACCTAATTTTTCCTCCCAAACTGAAATACCTAAGACCTGATGCTTCTGAGCACCAAGCACTATACAGTGTTTAACATGTCCAAACTACTGTTCACCATTACCAAGCTGCAGCTGTGAGTGCTCAACACTTCTCCAAATTAGACCCCAGGGTTTTGAGTCAGGCACGGAGACAGCAGAGAGCACAGACAGTGGCCAACACGAAAGGTTTGAGATAGGAACATGCCCCTACCTCAGGTGAACAAGTCAGAACTTTGTCACTTAGGACAGAAGAAAAGCTGGCTTCTCCAGAGCAGTGCTCAAGTGCGCTGTCCCTTCCTGCTGTCATTTAAAGCATCCATTTCAGGCCTGCCAACGGTGGCCTCACTGAGGCAGATGCTTGCAAGGAAACGGTTTCTTCTGCTCAGCTGCCCCTGGACACTCACAGAGCAGTGACCATGCAGGACATCAAATGGTGGTCTTTTGTGGAGGAGGAAGCACAGGAGTTTGTGTGACCTCGGTTCTGACATTTCACAAATTGCAAATAACCAGTTTTGCAAACTTGGCAATGTCCTTTGCATCCTAAACTGACCCTGCTTCACAGCTTTTGAAGCAGGAGGGTCTTTATCTTCCTTGCCTGGACTTTGTTAGGCAGCCTTGGAGATGCCCTGCTTCCAGTGAAGGTCCTGAGAACTGAGCAGAGCTGAGAACGGACCCGCAGCCTGACTCAGCCCATGCCCAGGTCAGGGCGAGCACCGCAGCAATTCAGCTGCTGGCAACCCGAGATGCTACTGAGCTTGCACGCACTGCCAGTTTGCAGAGGAAGGCAGACCTAACGTGCCTGAATGTGGCTCTGTCCTCCCCTTGAGCTACTGCCCTCCCCTGCTTTCAGGCACAGCCTCTGAGAAGGAAAGCACTACTCACTGAAACCAGGAACATAGATCCTGTTTGTTTTTTTGGTTTTTCTGGTTTGTTTTTCCCAAAGTACCTGCCTCTTTTAGTGAGCAGTGAAATCTGGAACTGAAACGGCCTAAAGAAGTTTGTCTTCACTAGAAGTTGTCTCCAAACTAAGGACATACATTTGAGAACTAAGCTGAAGCCTCCAAAGGACAATGTTAAAAAAAAGACCACATTGGCTTCCCACTGAAAAGCTCCTACTTCACTGAAAAACACCTTGTTCAGTTCACAGAAGGCAGACCACTGTTTGGTAGGGGAAAAAGAGACATGATCATGTGTGTAATCAGTGTGTGCACTATAGTACCTAAATATAAAAGACTCAAGCTTCACCTTGTCAGCTTTACATTCTCCCCATTGACTAATTTTGATGGAAATGATCTGATATAGTACCACATAAGTGAAAGATAGTGCTTCACTTACAGGGTACTTCACTGCTAAAATATTTAAATGAATTAACAGAGAAGACTATTCATCTGCTTTTCTTTCTGGAGGAATGAATATATTAATAGAAATCATTTCTCTTGCT
The DNA here is from genome assembly GCF_000705375.1 of Tinamus guttatus. The sequence goes on along the minus strand of NW_010578964.1, from coordinate 439,554 downwards.
CAGCTGAGAGACTACATTTTCAGTCCCCTTATTAAAGGGACTCCTTTCTCAAAAGTTGCTAGTTCTCTAACTAATGCTCCTTTTTCCCAGTTGGTAATTAATTTGTAGTTATGCACTGAACTTAATTTAGAGTAAGTAATGCCACTGACACTTAAAGAAATGAATGATAAAAGAAATGTTAGACCCTCTAATTCTATAATTCCTGAGTAATGACAATTAATGAAATATTATTTTCCACTGGGAATTGCTGTAAGCGCTAGATAAAGGGGCCACTGTGCTTTTAAGATTTACTCTCATCATCAAATTGCATCTCTTACAACTATCTGAAATATAATTAAAAGAAGATTTTCCTTAAAAAACAAACCTACAGACAGTTCTTGATTACATTTTGTTTCCTTTATGATTTTGAAGTTGAAAGTAATTGCTGCAGAAACTCATAACTGGTGATTTTTTGTCCTGCACTCATTGAAGTCTACCTTCAAAATCAGTCCTACTTGTCAATAGAGGAGAAACTGAAAAATATTAACTTCTAGTTCTACTGGATGAATAATAATTAGGTTACTTCATTGTGGTGTAAATTTTCAGTGACCTTTCCAAAAAGATATAAGAAGTCAATAGAAACTGTAACTTTTAAGTTTTCTCCACTCCCATTTTCTTTTTTTTAACAGAGATCTAAAGTTTCTTTCTCCATTATTAGTTACATAAAGGTAAAACGAATATGCCTAAGATTCAATCAGTACAGGTTTTTGTTGTCATTTCTGCTTTACACTTTATTTTAATAGAGGTTTTATGTATTTTTTCTTCAACTTACATACTTGGTATTTACAGAAATAACACCAGGTTTTCCTGCATAAGGTATGTTAAGAGCTCACCCTCCTCCTCAGTCTCTCCCAGAAAATTAAAAAGAAAATCCAGTAAAAATGAAAACTCAGGACAGCTTCCAGCAGTTGCGCACTTCTGCAGCTGTTAAAGAAATGATATCTGAACACCCATAGATCAGTTTATGTATATATACAGCTCCCGAACTTACTGAATAACAGTATTTGTAAATACAAGTTACACTGGATAGTTATGGACTGAAAATTAATCAGCATAAATGCTCTGCACTCTGCCACCATATGCTTCCCATTACTTGGAGCTCCCTTCTTTCTGGTGAGCAAGGCACCTCACCAGCCCTAGAGACAAACCAACCATAATCCTTTTAAAAGATGGCATCACCTGATGATGGTGATATGTGAAGGTATCCAAATATGAATTAGGCATGCCATGATCATATACCTTTTTGTTAAGTGAAAGTAGGCCAGTTCTATGTTACATGGTGAGTTTTCCTTGAAGTTAAATGCAAAAAAAATGGGAGTCATCAAGCTAATGCACAGATACATAAAACCATTTATACAAAACAGGACATTGCAACTATTCCATTACTAATAAAAGACTGGAAAAAATGATAAAGCCAAGCAGAAAACTCCCCTACAAGATCTTACCATCTACCTTTCTCAAACCCAGAGAGAGTTAAATGTGCAGAGTCTCAGACAAGAATGAGGCAGGGCCTACAGAGGCTTGTGTTTATAAAAGCATTTTTATATCAAGGCCGTTTATGAAAACATTAAGTCTCAGAGAAGCTCTGTGAGATAAGGCTACTATAAACCATATCTTAGAGATGAGGAAACTAATATCTTTAAAGAAACTAGATCAATAGCAAAGTGAGTGATGTAGCTCAGAATTCTTGACTTCTAGAACTCATGTTTGAATCATGAAAGTATACTTGGAGAAGTCTGGGCACCCCGCTCCAACTTTGGGAAGGTTTTGAACTTCCAAACATTGAATTCTACACCATGATGCTGCAGGATTTTAATTACACAGTGTTAAATTACTTCATCTAATCAATTATCTACTGATACTGTTTATGAGCAATTTGTTATGACAAATTGAAAACAAGAACCTAGGATGTGTTTTTAAAATTCTTTAAAGGTCTGTTTTGTCAAAAGATACTGCACTTATAAGAATTCCTTATTCTGTACCTCAAGATTAGCCATATATGAACAAGTTATACTCAATAAAAATACACAATTATTATTGTGTATTATATTAGGTAAATAATATGCAATAAACTTACCTATAAGAAAGCAAAACACAGAACAGCGTAAAATCATTACAGCTACAAAGGCATGGTCTGGAATCAACGCATTATAAGCTCAACAAAATCATCACAATTACAATTTCCTTGCCAGTTCCTAGCACCCATTTGCACCAGTTGCATATAATTGCAAGAGTTTTTTATCTTCTAAGCACTGTTTTCATCATGGTTGCCTCCATTTCTAAACAGTTTAAAATGTCACTAGCCATCAAATACAACCAGATTAATCAAGGTGTCCTTGGATAATTATCAAGCAAAGTTTGCAGATATATTATCATAACCTTTCTTTCTAAAGAAAATTATGCAATTCCCCCAAGTCAGATAAGACAGAATATGCTCTAGGGTATAGTGATGCTTAAATGAATGTAAATCTTTCTTATTTTTTGGTGTCAGAACAGAAAGAGACATTCTTCTGCTGAACTCTTAGAAAGAATCCCTGCTGTCAGCAGATTTCAGTAGTTATTCATTGTGAGTCCTCTAAAATGAAATAGTTTCCTCATCTAAATATCTAGTCAGCAATTATAATTAGTATGTGCTCTTTAACAGCAAAAAAAAAAATCATGGAAAAGTACAAATACTTATTTTGTATTTAAAATAAATCTACAAATACATGTAACCCAAAATGGAAATTAACAGGCTTCTAGGTTCATATAGGGAAGCTCAGCTCTGAAACCAGTTTATAGTTCATGTGCTGTCAACTGGACTGTGTTGGAACTTGTACGTGAGAGGCATAACAAGAGCTTATCAAGCACAAGAGCACAACGTTGGAAAACAGTACGAGAGGTGAAAGGAGAAAAGGCTCATTTGGAGAAAAGGCCCACTTGTGTAGACTGGACCATGTAACATGCTCAGCTGGTGTGAATTAGTAAAAAAAGTGCCTCCAGCACCAGTGAATCTGGGATAATTTAGTACAGATGAGATCTAAGCTGCCATTAGCCAAATGGCAGAAAGAGAAGAAAAGGAAAAAGAGAAAGAAAAGGCCTAATTCTTACTGGCTGAGATTTCCACGCACATGCACACAAAAATATAGTATTGGCTTCACCACACTTATTTCTGGTCTACCTCAGCGTAAGCAAGAGCAGAATCGCAAGTATTGTGTTTCCATGGGTTGGCTCACGAACATCTAATGTCTGCACAACTGCTAGGACTCTGTGACACCATCCTGTAATAACATCTCAGATCAGATGAAATTCACCTTCCTTCAGACTTCATAAAATGGCCTGAAAGTTGGGGCAGGCAAACCAGGATTCCCAACAAGTTATCATTTTTATTAGAAGCCATACAACAGCTTTGAAAATCTTCATGCTTTAAGAGGTCAGAAAGATTCATACAGCACACCAAGGAAAGCTGAAGCAGACTGAGGTCACCCCCTCCCACACACGGGAAGATGGAAGTTTGGACGATCTGTGCTTGGCCACCCTGTGCCTTGTCAAGCAGAGGGCCTTCTATATAGCTTTAGCCAACACCTGTATTTTGACAGGGGTCAGTATTGGGTCCACTCTTGTTCACTCATTCACCTGCATGAAGGAACGGTGTGCACCCTCAAAAAGTTTGTTGGTGATAGAAAACTGGAAGGCTGATACACCAGAGGGCTGTCCCATTCAGAGGGATCTGGACAGGTTGGAGAGCTGGGCAGAGAGGAATAACCCCACACACCAGTTCAGGCTGGGGGCTGCCCCACTGGAGAGCAGCTCTGCAGAGAGGACCTGGGAGCACTGCTGGACTGCACATGACCGTGAGCCCTTGTGGCCAATGCTGGGATGCATTAGGAAGAGTGTTGCCAGCAGGTTGAGGGAGGTGATCCTCTCCCCATACTCAGCCCTGGTGAGGCCCCATGTGGAGTGCTGTGTCCAGTTCTGGGCTCTCCAGCACAACAGAGATAGGAGCTACTGCAGAGAGTCCAATACAGGGCCACAAAGATGGCTAGGGAACTGGAGCATCTCTCCGATGAGGGAAGGCTGAGAGCTGGGACCGTTTGGCCTGGGAGAAGAAGGCTGAAAGGGGATCTGAGCAATGAGTACAAATGTCTGAAGGGAGGGTGTCAAGAGTACGGCGCCAGACTATTTTCAGTGACGGCCAACAAGAGGACAAGAGACAACATCCACAAACCGGAGCACGGGAAGCTCCATCTGACTGTGAGGATGGCAGAGCACTGGCACGGGTTGCCCAGAGAGGTTGTCCCTGGGGTCTCCTTCTCTGGACATAGTCAAAACCCGCCTGGACACAATCCTGTGCCACAGGTGACCCTGCTGGTGCAGGGGGGTTGGCCTAGATGATCTCCAGAGTTGTCTGACAGGGCTTTCAGACAAACAAAAATGCTTTTTCCTCTCCCTTTCCTTTCCTCTCACTGTAGCCAGTGCAGGAGCTGAGCACACACAGAAGCTGAGGGACAGGCTCGCTCTCAAAAAAAAGTCAACTCAGCTGCCAGTTCTGGTCCAGTCAGCGCAAGAGGGAACTCCAGAAAAATATATACATATTCCATTCCTTTCTTTCTGAGGTAAATCAACCAGTTCTGCTGCAGCTAGTCTGTTTGTGGTAGGCGTATCTTGAGTCACAAGATTTACTCATTTGCCAAGGCTGCAGAATGCTCCTGCTTCTTCTACTATCTCAATAACTGAGGTATCATTCCTCAATCTCCTGCTTCTAGATAAACTCATCACTATGTCAGCTTTATTAAACTGGCTTAAATCAGCAAATTTGCCACCTGTATCACAAAATCACAGTTCTGTATTGATCCTCCTTTTTTTTTTTTTTGGCCTCAAAATTCACATGATTGCACAGATGTGCCATAAAAAAACTAAAATATGGTTTTATTTTTCCTTCCTCTCTTCCAGTTTGCACTGTGCAACTATGAAGGGAAGGTGAATTGCACAACTGCACATCAAGCAATGCACACAAATAATCAGGAGAACACACTCTACTCTGCCCTTTAACTGCTGCACTCAGTAACTCCATGGAGATGGTCAGGCAAAAAAATCCCCCAAGGTTACCTCAAAGACAAAAGACTTTCAAGACACTACATACAAATATCTAGCACTTGTCCCAGCCACTACTAGGTGAGAAGGCAGGATTTTTTGGCTTCATATACACTGTAAATTTACTCCACTAGCCCATGTATGTAACAACAAAATACAGTTAGGTGCTGATTAAAGGAAAAAGAATATGACATTGTAGGAAAAGTACTGATGACATCAGGTTTGATATTATTTGACTGAACCATGAAATACACATTTGGGTCACCAACAGAACGAGAGAGCTCTCCTATATATTTGACATAGTTGATATGTTTTCCTTAACATATTTATCACCTTGATGTGAAAGACTAATAAAAACTAATGCTAATCAAAATTAACAATAAAGACTAAAGAGCATCCTAAAACTTATAATAGTCGGTTAAGGTGGCATGAGCAATGGTTTCAATGGCAAGATAAAGACACAAGGGCTATCACTCAGGTAGTTAAATGGAGCCTGTCAGAAAAAGCCAGGTCTGATTATTTCAACAGTAGCAGTCAAATCCATCTGGTGCTCAGTGACCATCTCGAAAGCACTTACAAGCTTCAAAGGGCTGAGTTGCTAAGGCATATCCTTCAAAATCTATAAACAAAATCATTACTAATCAATTTTTATTTCATAAGCGTCTTTCTTCTGCCTTCCACCTTAAAACTCAGCTGAGTGACAATGGTCTGCTAGTGAATTCCGAACAAAATGGTGCTAGGTTGGTACTTCTGCAAATAAGGGTGAACATTCCCCACCCAGAGCCATTGTATTTCCAATTTTGTGAGGTTTGTTTTTACTGAACAATAAAGTGTCTTCTAACAGCTGTGTATTGTGAAAGCAAAGACTCAAGAAAAAGCAGCTGCACCACACAGAAGCTCTGGTATAATATGTCTGGTGATTTCAAAATTCAGCATATTTTTACTTAAAGGAAGCAGCTCAGCTGCGGTCCTGCCAGCAGAACTGTCCAGTCACATGGGCATCTCAAACCGATGGTGGGAGCTGCAGGGATCTTGCAGCAGAAGGACCTTCATAATCTAATCATCACACAGAACAGCAGAATTGCCACACATGAACCTATCAACACCAAAACACCAAAAGAGAAAATATCTCTAAGGACATCGCTTTGCAACACAGGTCAATACTTTGCAATTTAACTGACTAGGACTCCACTTTTAAAAATTTTTTAAGTTGTAATGAGTAAGTCAAAAAATTAAAACTTTGAAAAGGACAACATTACCTAAACCTGTAGAAGATCATAAGCATTCCAGAGCACCTCCTGCCACCTGACTCAGCCTGAGAATGAGCTGGGAAACTATATCCATGCAAGTCACTACTCTGGATTGCAACAAAAGCAATCCAAAAATAACGGGTGGCTATTCAAAAAGCAAAAAGGAGCCAAATTTTAACATCTGTGGGGCAATATACACTGGTAGAGAAGTTTTCAAACTCTTTCTTAGGATCTTCAGCTCTCTGGCATTCCAGATGGAGAAAAGTGATCAGTCTTCTCCATGGATCTTGTCTGACACATTAAGGTCTCCATGTTAGGTCAGCACTCTTCAAAGCTATAAAACAGCCTGTAACACCCTTATTATTTAAGAAAACTGATAAACATCCCAACAAGAGAAATGTTACACAGATTTTCATCTTTAGAAAAGAGCAATTAAAAGCCTACCCTACATAGCTTTCAGTTGCATATGACATTGGCACAGATGAAAAGAGTAGTTTTAAGTCAATTCTTTGTGGCAGAAAATGAGCAAGCTTGTCTTTCAAAAGAATTGACATCATCTGCTTTGGGTGGGGAACAGGAGGGGGAGACTAAAGAAGTAAAAATAAAAACAGGTACTGGCACAGGTTGTACGGAGCGGTTGTGTAGCCTCCATCCTTGAGGATATTGAAAAGCAGCCTGGAGAGTTCCTGGTAGCCTGCTCTAAGTCACCCTACGTGAGCAGCATGGGATCAGACTACATGATCTCTAGAAGTCCCTTCCAACCTCAACTGTTCTCTGATTCTATTAAAAAAAATCAGTGCCATCCTGCAGATAACCTAGTTGTAAGGATTTATAAGACACCACTTAAAATCCATGATAAATGTATTCTGATTATTTGCTTAATAAACCTGGAACATATTTCTTCTTTTACACAATAGGACTTTTTGCCCAGAAGAAAGATCCTCTACTGGGACTCATGAAGACAGCAATATTTTAGGAAGTTACTATTACACTAAGAATAGTGGAGATTGTCTTGCATTTTCTTGTTCACAGCTTTATAATTAACAAAGTAAAAATGCAGGCTGTTATGTTTGATGGAAGTTTCCCTAGAGAGATCCAACAATCTAAAGTAACAACAGCTTTCTACAATCCTGAACATAATTAGAAGAGTCAATTTATTTTTATGGTATAAACAGTTATACTTAAACAGGGGTTGTCATTTGCTCTCCTTTAGGATCTCACCACAAGGGCACCTGCAGGTAAGCCAGGTTTCTGGCAGAGCTTAGGGCAATGCCCTACTGCCAATCCCGACCGTATCAACACATGCGTGTCTACAGGTAGCAGCACTGTATCAGCCACGCTGCAATCAGGAATCAGTGCTTCCAGCTGAAGACCGTCAGGAGAACAGGGACTGAGCAATCTCCGCTGCCGAAACACAGTTTTCCAAAGTCTGGCCCAGTTATTTAAATACATAAATGAACAAACATACAGAACAAAAAATACACCACTCTGCTGTGCTTAGTGAAGCAGTGTGTTGATTATTTGCAGATGATCACATGTACACAGCAATGTACATTTACACACACCTTACATGTATATACATGTAGTACGCACATTTACTATATATGTAGTATATATATTTACTATATATTTGTGCATATATATGTAGGTATATGTTTGCGTGTATACACACACACACACATCATCTTCCAGGACTTAAACTTCTGGAATTAGAAAGAAAAAGGGTTTTTTCAGCCAGAGTGGCTAATAAGAACTAAGGGTATTGAGGAAAGACCCGTTTTTCACCTGAGGGCAAAGCTTAGCAGAGATATCACAGAACAGATCAAGACAGGGCTGGAAAGAACATCCTGTAGCATAACACTAATAGGGAAAAGACAACATGGTCTAAACGGATTCCAAAACCAATTGTGCCTTAAGAAGTTAAGCAGAGAACTGAGGCTGCTACAGAACAAGAAAGCAGGGCCAGGGTTTCGTTCTCAGTGCTGCAAGGGCGTATGATCCTCCAACCTGCAGGCATCACTAGTGACCAGCATCAAAGACACCCAACATCTGCTATGGTTGCAGATACCACAGAGGCTTTGCTCAGTGCGCAGCATCTCAACAAAATTCAATTCTCTGTGTTAGACAAGGACAGCTGAAAAACTCTTTTTCCACCACTACAACTCTGTCTGGCGAAGAAAACTCTTCTTTTGTGCATTGAACATCTTTCCATCTCTCACCTTTACCCCCTGCTTCCTGTTATTTTCTACAGTTTTCCTCTGAGGCTCCACCTCACACAGGAACAAAAGCCCTGGCTGGAGAGCGGAGGTGGCTGTTAGCAGCCTGCGCTGGAGGCATGAGGATCTGTCAGCCATATAGGAAACTTCAGCATTGCACGTGATCCTTCTGCTCTTTGAAAATAAGGTACGATATTGAAAATGGGAATGGATATTTAACTCTCTTTTTGATCATGTAACATGACATCTATCTGGACCTCCACAATTTTCAAACATATACAACCCTTTATTCACCACTCTCTTGTATGTTATGTTCACTAACAGAATTAAGCTTAGCAGTACACACTTCGATATTTATTACAGCATCTAAATATGCGTTCTGATTTCAAAAAGATAAAACACTTCCTTTTCACCTTGTTTTCAAAGGAAGTTTTGGAAAAACTTTGTAGAAAAATCATCATGCTGTAAACCCCTTTTTTCAACTGAAATGAGGATATTTTGAAAGGATATACAGTATTTTTTGTTTGTTTGATTTTTAAGAGTTAAATGAATGGTGGCAAGTCTGACCAGTTTGACACATCCTCCACTTTTGTTTCCTTTAGTGCCTCTTGACTTTAGAAAAGCTCCCAGTGAAGGAATCTAGGTGTTCTTATCTAATTCATCAAACCTTCTGCCCTTGAATGCCCCAACAGCCCCCTCTAATCCCACTATTAGAAACAACACATGGGAAAAAATCGACGACATGCCTAAACATAAATGTTTCTGATATGGTCAGACTAACGTCTTTGGTAGAAAATAAATTAAAACAGGAAGAGAGAAGAGAAAATCATCTGGAAACCAATAATGGTAATGGGCAGTGAATCAGAGAGAAGTGTAGAGTACTGCAGATAGGTTCTACTTTGATCCCTTTCTTGCAGAACTCAACACCATGGGTAGGGAGCAGAAAGGACTATACTCGCTTTTGCTTTGCATCATCAGGATCTCTGCTGGGGACTTTGCTGTCCCCAAGATTCTTTCAGGACAGTGGCCACAGAGAAGGGTGAAGCTCCCTGGCAAGGAAGTATGCGATATTAGAAGGGACTTTGGTTAATCCAAAGATTCCATGTTCAAGGAGCTCAATTCCCCAAGCACTACAGAAAAACTATATTAAAGTTTCAGGTACTGTTTTGTTCTCCTTAAGAATATACTTTTATGGGGAAAAAAAAGGGGGGGATCTAAGTTAAGTGATCAGTAGGTTTGCCCTCTTTTACTTCATAGCGAATACCTGGAAGCAAAACTTGTGATTATGGCACAGTGTACTTGCATGTGTGAATGTGTCACTGCACGCAATTAGGCTTCTGAAACAGCATAAAGAAGTAACAGAGAGGAGAGGAGAGTACTCAGCAAACACCTAAGGAGACCTTCACATTAAATTCTGATTCATCTGGAAAGGAGCTGTACTACACTGAAATACATAATTATGCATTTTGTCTTAATTAAATACGCTCTTAACAGAATAACAGAAAGTGTCTGTGTTCTTTTTTTGGCAGTGGCACATAGTTAGTACAGAGCACAGAACTAATGTGCCCAACCTGCCAAGAATAAAGGTCAGTACATTTTAGTCTTTTTGTTCACCTGTTAATCACAATTGCTCCATTTCTCAAGTACTTGACATGCAGTAAATGCAAGCAAGTGGCAAACTATAACATATCTGAAAAGCATCGGAGTTTGTGGCCATTCATAGCAATCAGGCATGCAACAATGTGAGCACACTAGGTAGAATATACAAATGTGCACACATCCTTAATGAAATCATGCATCACAAGTTTTGGATAAAAGGGGGAGACTGAAAACTTTCTGAAACTTACTTTTTTTTTTTTCTTATTTTTCACCCCTGAGTATGTAATGTAGCTAATTTATTGGCACTTCAGCCAATATTTACTCGAAAAACTGACAAATACCATTTTGGTACAATTCAGGAAATCACTTTGCTGCTCCAGTATCCAACAAAACTGCCACACAGAACCAATTCCATCAATCAGTTTTGTCAAATCTCTTCTTGTTCTGACTGGTTAGTACTACTGTATTTTACAGAAAAAAAAAAAAAGGTTATCAGGTCACATTTCAAAGATGGCCAACACTCAAGATGATCTGAAACCTTAAGCAGCACAGAATAGATACTGGAGAAGAGTGTAGCCTGCAAAATAAAATCCTTTGTTGAGAATTCAAAGTGTTTTTTCAGTAGGAAAAAAATACAAAAGGACACATTCTTTAAATACACATTTAGCCTCTTGGCCTTACTCTGAAACTGTTCTTCAGCACCAAGAGCATAGCCAATAATTAGTTGCTTTAAGCTGACTTTCCTGATATCATTTTGCTTTTGAAATTCTAAAAGGATTTTCAAATCCCAAATAGTCTTCCTGTAGTTTGTTCTGTTTTGGGGAAGTAAGTACTAAAAAAGTGCCTTAATTAGAATTACATGACAACAACAACCCACAAAACGCAAAATCAAGTAACTACATTTTGAGTGCTGACTGATAAATAGCACAGCTGATCCATTAGTGATGTCTGAAGGAAACTGCCTGCAGACAAATCTCAATTCCAAAATCAATAGGAAACTGCTTTTGTAATTATACATAATCATAAACTTGTAACAAAGAACACTGAATAATAAATTATGCCCAGTAAGGGGGAAAAAAGTACTAACTATTTAGCATCAATATACAACACGTTCTCCCTTTTTCACCTGTTACCCATATTGTATTGCCTCACTCTGAAAAGAGCGAACGCCGTTATCTAGTACACTTTCATGCTTTATTAGCTAATATTACCCAAACAATTCCCTTCTAGTCCTGACAACATGTTTTTTAAATTACTTGTTAACTGGATGGAAATGATCAGACCTATCGTGTTTGAAGGCGCCTGTGATCAACCTCTACTCCTTCTGTCAGCAATGTATGTTAGACATACTGCAACAGTTTACCTATGCATTCCTGAGTACACGATAGAGAAATACCTGCCTAATGCCAAGAGCTAACATTCAGGCGCAAGGTAACTGTCAGTCCTTGCAATTTATTTATTGTAAATTATAAATGTCTTATTTAATTGTATAGATAAATAAATGCCAACTCAGGGGCAGGTAAACAACTATCCTTCTCCAGCCTTCTAATAAAACCTCAGTGAGTCTTAAAAGTTGTTGTAATGTAATTACTGCAATGTGGGCCAGCACTACATTAAGCTGATGATTTTGAGGAATGGTAGAGAAATATCCTTTTCTTTCCTTTTTGTTTTTTCCTGCTAATATTAACCTTTTTCCTGCTAGTAACAACCATGTTTGTCTCCAGAAGCACATCCTTACAAACAGGGGGTGGTGTATTTTGCACTTCCCCTCTTGAACGGTCTGGGATTTCTCTCTGCTCATTTCTTCCTCCTTTCGAGGTCCCTATGAGAGGCAGCACGCTCATCTGTTGTACCCACCGCTTCTCCCCATTTTGTATTGTCTGCAAGACTTAAATCATCAATCATATTTTTAGCTTCCTACATCAGCTCTGTTGGACCTATCTGAGCCTCCACAGCTTTTCTACCGCTGTCAGTCTCACAGCCAAACTCACCATGTTAACATGTTGCACTCATGGGGGAATATACTTGGTCTCTGCCCTGCAGTGCTGATTGAGTCATGGTTGCTGTGGATCATCCTTTAGCATATTATCAACCTTTAATGCATTAACAGCAATCATTTGCTCACTTATGTCCTTCCCCAACATCTAATATCCCAATTTTGAGGTATTCACTTAATAGCAGCCTTTGAAAATCTCATTACTTTCCCTTCAGGGAAAATACCACTCCAGATAGAACACAGAAATTACAATTAGTGGCAACTTCCTATTTTTTTTTCTCTAAGAAATAATATCCGATAAAAGCTATCAGTCTCACACAAATCGTCCCCTTATTCTGCTGAACAGATCTCAACCTTTTCTACAGGACTTCAGAATCAATTCGAGTAAAGGAACCAAAACCACTAAAAAAGCTCCTAAATGCCATCACTCATCTTTAAGTGAAGGCACTGTGGTTTATTCATTCCAGCTTTCAGAATGTGACGTGTTCTTTCAACTTACTTAACTTTCGCTAAGATTTTTTTTTTTTTTTACACACAGAGACCTAGCTGGCCAGTTTATGCTTTAGTTCCTCTATTCCACCATATAGTATTCCAGCTCTAATATTATTCAGCCAGCTATGGAAATATGTCTTGTCCTCTACCACTGACTCGGTACTTCTTGTAGGAAGCAGATCCCGCAGAGAAGCCATTGAAGAGCCTTCCTTCTGCTGCAAGGCTCTCTGCAGAGCTCCGCCGTTCACCGCTGCGTCATTAGCCGTACAGCGAGGACATCAGAACATTTTTCTCCCTTCTAACTTCCTTTTTCCTAGGACTTCCCTTTCTCTGTTCTGAACAACTCTTTTATGTTGTGGCAGATGTAACTCTAGCTTTAACCTCATCAAAGCTAAGAGATACACCACATCAAAGACGGAACCCTCCATTCCCATCTCCTTCTGTTCTGTGATATCTTCTGGACACCATCTCTGGCATCTGAACATCATCAATTCACAAATATCCCTCCAAGCTTAAATCCGCATATTATAGGGCATCAGCTTAATACTTGCTGTCTTTTCTCTGAAAATTCACACTCCAGCTTAGGCGCTGCCTTTCTGCAAGCAGATTTTGCGACATGTGGAGGTGGATGGCCCTCCACCCCTTCATAAATTAATCTTCCCTATAATATCCCTGTTCAATCATGGTGCTCCCACCAGCTGGGAGCCCTCTCTGCAGACCCCTCACTGTCTAATGAGACAGAGCCAGCAGCGAGGCACAACAGAAGACGGCCCCAGGCAGATCTTCGATGGCTCTTCAGTCCAAGTGGGCCTCACTGTTTCCCAAGATCACTTATTTCTCCATGAACATAGTCATCATATAACATAGTCAACACACAAAATGCAAAACTGGATATCAAGAAAGAAGTCCTAATTTGTCATTGCCTGTGACAAGAAGGAATATTGAAAATTAGAAGTTGCCTTCTTCTAAAACCAAGCTTGATAAAGAGGTCCTGATTACTGTGTGCTGCTGGAGCTTTTTCTCCACAAATATCCTATCAGGTAATAGCACTCCAAACTGCCCACAAGGACAGCATACCTGCCAGCTCTTCAGATCATCACAAATTGGGCTGGATCAGGGAGGCACCACAAAACCAGTCCATTGTAAGGAGTGAGATAACTTTTCCTGATGAACAGAATTTGATGAATTTTTCAATTCACACAGAAATCAGGAGAAAAAGACTAATAAAAAGAATAATCTATGCTTGCTAGGTAAAAGTTAAAACAACAAAAAAAAAGAGGAAGCAGAATTGCAAATGAAGCAGTAAAATACACATAATTCCCCTGAGAACGCAACTTCATTTTTTCCAGTGTCAGATTAAGATTTCTCCCCTAGTTCTAAAGCTGAGGGTTCTTGCTGGCACAACGCTGCTCCAGAAAAACCATGTCCTGGTCCGTAACCGTGTGCTGGTTACAGACGGTGACTTCTGCCTTTATAGAAGGAACTGTAAAATAAACAAATAGAGGATCAAAGGAAGTTTTTGAGGTCTTTACGATTGTCTTTCGAGTTTCAGAGCATGTCTCCCTTAATTCCCGATTAATTTTGGGAACATCTCAACATAATGGTTTTGCTGATGGCAGCATGTGTGAGACTATATTAATCTTGAAAAGACATCTCTTTGATGTATTTCAGAAGACCCTGAAGTGCTAATTTTTCCAGCAGTCTTTCCTTCTCATTTACCATTCTTTGAGAAGTCAGCTGAACAGTAGCTATCAGGAAATAAGCTGTATCATTCTGAATCACATTTAGAAAGAGGATGTTGGACAGCAGTTTGGGTTCTAGGGGTTTTTTATTCCTTTTTGTTCTTGTTTTTTGACAGAATGCACATAACCCATTTCCTGAATTTAGCTGCAAAATGTAAACATTGTATATGAGCTCTCTGGATGATTTCTTAGCAGCTCCAGTTCTTTGACAGCAGAAAGGGAACTTCTTTTGGTTGTGGTAATGCCTTATAAATATGCTATCTAGAACACTGAAAACTGCAAAATTGAAAATTTACGACTTTGTATTATTATTAAATGCAGGAGCTCAGGGTATCACAAAAAGATCAGAAACTGTACATATAAATTACAAAAAGTCAGATTGAAGAGTGGTCTTTGAGTCCCACAGTCAGTTTCACTTACAGCATGGACATAATCTAATCTAGTACAGTAATAATTAAAGAAATACCTGCTACTGTGCATTCTTTCTCTGAGAGATCAAAATCACAACTTGAGTCTTCTCTGTTCAGCAGTTAAATAAACCTATGTCATTACAGGAGTAATGCATTTCTGCATCAGTTTGTGCACCTCTCTTCAGAACAGGAAAAATAAAATGCAAAACCAGGCAGATTCAAGACAGGAAATTTCAATTGCTTCATTTTAGAGGTGAGAGACGCAGAACAAGAAGCAAGAATAGTCCCTGTAAAGAAGTTCACCTTCTGGTGACCAATTCATCACCACCGAATTGCTTACACACCCACCCAGAGCTGGCAATCTTCCCTTTTTACTGGGGAAGCTAAAAGGGGCCTGACTGCTGTTGGTCTTCCTAAAGACCTATTCCTAAAGACATAGCCCAGAATGGCAATTTTGTTTTCAGAATCTGTCTTAAAACGCAACCTTTGGTACTTACACATAGTTTCAGAGATATGGCTTAGGTTTTGCTCCTTCACAGCTTTTATTCTGGGGATCTGAGCTTTGCTTCTAAGAAGCCCCACAGAAAAGAACTAAAAAGCACTTCAGCAGGGTAGGGACCAAGCAGTTTCAAAGCTCTAATCAAGAAATAAATAAAAGACATCAACCAGCTTTCCATGCTGCCAGCTCATTCAGTCTTACCAAGTCTTCATATTTAGAAGACTTGCTTGTTTGTTTTTCCCCCAGATACCAACATTATGAGAATCTCAGGTTTCAAGCATTTAAAAAGGTATTTGCAACTGTTGGGGCTGTGTAAAAATATGCCTAAAAGCAGAACCAAAGAAAACAAAACTCACAATTTTTAAGAACTGATAGTTTTTTAAAAGCTTATCATCCTCTGTGATGTCTTCAACTAGAAATAACCTTCTTTCCAGCAATAGTGAAATCCTAGCAATGAGCTGGAAGCAAATGTAGGGCCCAGACTTCAAGCTTCACTTGACAAGTTTCCTCCAAATACTAAAATTTTAAAAAGAAACCTATAATTACTATTCTTTTCCACTGCTAGTACCTACCTGCAGGAATGAGCAAATTCATAAGCATTTGACATATATTAAAACGAAACAATGTGGAAGCTACATAGAATTTAATATTAAATATTCAACCTTTTATGTTTTGAAACTGAGAAGTAGCACTACAGTGATCTAAGTTTTTGCAAACATTAGAACTGGCCAAATTGCCAGGTTGACAAATGGTTGACAAATAGATGGGAGAGCAAAGAACAATACGTACAAACAGGCGTGTGCAGACACACACAGATGTTGCTGCAAAGCAATTCCACACCATGCCATGGACATCACTCCAATGCGGTGGCTGAAACAGAGTCCCAGGGCCAGCACAGAGCTACGAAGGTGATTAAGGGACTGGAGCGTGTATCTTATGAGGAAAGATTAAGCAAGCTGGGCCTGTTTAGTCTGGAGAAGAGAAGACTGAGAGGGGATCCGATGAATATGTACAAATACCTGAGGGGAGAATGCAAAGCAGATGGGACCAAACTCTTCTCCGTGGTGGCCAGTGACAGGACAAAGGGCAATGGGTACAAGTTGAAACACAGGAAGCTCCATCTCCATGTGAGGAAGAACTTCTTTCCTGTGAGGGTGACAGAGCCCTGGAACAGGCTGCCCAGAGAGGTTGTGGAGTCTCCTTCTCTGGAGATCTTCCAAACCCGCCTGGATGCCACCCTGTGCCACGTGCTCTAGGTGTCCCTGCTGGGGCAGGGGGGTTGGACTAGATGATCTCTAGAGGTCCCCTCCAACCTCAACCATTCTGTGATTCTGTGAAGATGGTGCATTTCTAAAGGGTCAGGGGAGCATAAATCAAATTCCACTTTTCTGGCATTGCCTTCTGCTTTATTCTTTTATCACTCTGCATTTTTTCTCCATCACTGACGTGCTGTTAAATAGCCTCAACACTGTGCCAACACAATTGGCAACCTAAGAATAAACCCTTGTACCTAAAAAGCTTTTTAAGATCCAAAAGAATTATACAAACATAACCTCCTTAATTATTTCAATAGCTTTGCATTGGTTTCTTTATAGTAAGAATTCTAAAATAAATAATATAAAAACAAGTCAAATAGTAAAAAAAAAGAAACATTCACTGTCCATTTCATTTTTTCTCTTGTTTTGGAACTGCTTTAGCTGAGGTTTGAACTTCATAAACTTCAGTAAAGTTGCTGCTGACTACATTATTTACATGCATGTAAACAGCATAAGCCCATTCGAGCTTTTACTTGATCCCTTTGTTAACAAACATGACTACCAACTTCGTCAAATAAACAGCAATTTCTGGATGCCATTTTGATAGTAGTAGTTTAATTGCTTATAACTCTAGCAAAATAGCAGATTGCTTTGTAAAATCCAAGCTATGGTAATTAGTCATATTATTTCTAAATTAGGATGAACTAAGAGAGGAAACAGGGACAGAGAAGGAAGAAAAGTAATTTGTTTCCATATACAGCAAAGTGAAATAAATTATTTTGTGAACAGATCTCTATATATTGCAGTAAACCATTTAGTGATTCTGTATTCTTGAGAAATACACTAGGTAACAGCAAAAGAAACAAAAAAGTTTGGGGGTACTTTTTTTCCTGAAAGAATTTATGATATATTCCCTCTGATCCAAAACTTGAGACAGATTAGCACATTACTCTGAGCAGTTAAGAGATATTAAGGGAATTGAAGAATTTTCAATGATACTAGTGACATTCATTTTCAATGTTAATAACCTATTTACCATAATAGCAGTTTAATAAGCTTTTAACTGGAAGAAATAAAATTAAATTTCAATACGTCATTAATAACTTTGTGAGCCCTCATAATTCAAATACTTTTATCCTGTATTACGGGGGGACCATTTACTCTCCTCTTTTCACTTAAGAAGAGAATTCCAACTCCACTTATGAAATGATAAAATCTGTTTTGAAAATTTCAACAAACTATCATGTGACCTTCACAAACATAGATTGCAAGGCAGATTTCTCTTTTTGTCATTCTCTGTGGACAAAAGCACTGCACAATTATGAAGTACCACTGTGATCACTTACTGACTATGCAGGGAGCCCAAAATAAACAAAATAAGTCTAACAGGTTCTGCTGGAATGAGAGGCTCAATTCCTGCCATCTGGTTTATATAACATGGCTGGATCCAGTCGCTAATTGTCATGGGTGCCGTGTGCTTAGTACCTTACAAATTTTGTCACTAAGTGTGAAATCACGAGGGTCATCTCTGCAAGGCACTGCCACAAACAGGGACAGAGTGCTCCGTTTCACTGTGTCCTACCATCTCCACCAACTATCGGAAACATCTCTGCCACAAAGGGAAACCACTATATAAATTGCTTCCTTTCTTCATGTGATTAAAAGTAATGTCTTCCACTCTCAGTAAATAGGTGTGACTCAGCATAAAATACTATGTAGTTAATGCTCAGTGTGCTCTATGCCAAACACTTCCTTTAAATGAAGGGGAAACATTTCTTTCTCTATCCACACAATTTGTGGGGACGCTACCGCTCACTCCATTTCAAAAAGATTTTGGCAAGTAATTCAGCAGTGAACTAACCTAGGCTCATTCAAGCCAACATTCCAGTAGCCATGTCTTAAAATGAAAAACACTGATCCACAGAAATTAAATGTTTAAAGCATTTGTGTGTTACATGCTTGCATATCCTACCAAGATGTGCATCATACTCTTTTAATATTAGCTTAGGGCATTTCTGATTTTCTTTCCTGGAAATTTTTCAGCATTTTCCAATATAAGGGAAGGACTAGATGAAGTTGCCTACTTGGTGAAGCCTGGAACTTGTTCTTATTTTCTAAGAAACGTTCTCAAAATGTTCTGCAGCAGAGACTGTTTCTGACCTTTTTTTTTTTTCATGTCCAAATATTATTAATGAAAAGTACTCAACCGACACCTCCCTTTGCCGAGGCCAACCGCCCATCCAGGACGCCAGTAACACCGGCGAGCGCCGCGGCAGCTACTGCCTCCCCGTGTCCCCTCGGGAGCTGCCTTCGCTCTCCTCTCGCTATGAGGCTGCTGCAGGAGAGGGTTACACCTGCTTCGGCCTCCCCGAGGAATTCCCAGAGGTATCGATCACTGGCAATTATTCCACGAGGGCTGGGGATGCGACGTAGCCTCGACACACAACCCCTTTTTGCCGAGGTCACTGAGCAGCAATCAGGCAGGGACTTTTGGTCACCATCAGCCGGGGCCAGATGCAAACTGGCGACCTGAAGGTGAAAGGCTCTGACTTCAATTACTAATCCCCTGAGCCACGGACTCCCCTAGCACCTCACTTGTCATAATCCTGGTGTTTCTTAGCAAATGGAGAGGCATCAGTAGGAAAAAAAAAATAGAAAAGGTGTTGATATTTCCAATTCCATTTTTAATTACAGAAAATTGCTGGCAAGGTTTCAAAGCCGTCTGGATGCCATAACACATTGTTGCCCTTCTAGTGTTTGCATTCACACCGAGGAAAGAAAATAATCAAATCTGATTACACAGAAAATGGAAAAGAAATCCCCCAGCGCAGAAGCCTGGAAGTTCTAACTCTGAACCCATCGCTGGTCCCTTACGCTGGGTTGGAGCTGGAAACTCTCCCGGCTAGCAGATCATGCTCCAGCCCTCCACTCTTACTATTTACATTGCCCCTTGTCCCATCAGGTGCTTCCCTGCTTTCCTGAGGCAGGAGAATATACAGAATATTCTAGGGCAATCTGCATTGCTCCACTAGGTCAGAGCTCTGTGATGCTCTGCAAGCTGCCACCAGGGATGGCGAACAGGCCCTCAGCCGAGCTGGAGCGTAAATCTTCCTGAGCAGCGATGGAGTTACTCCAGGGATGCCACGCAACCATTACAGGAGAGTTCAGACTACCAGAAAACCATTACCAGAGATGCAGGAAAAGCAAAACTAGACTCAGGAAAAGAAGCCAAAGTTACATTTTTAGGACTAAACGCATAACAAGCCATTAGTCAAGTGCCCAAAGCCCTTCTCAGCCGCTTCATGGTGAACCAGCGACAATTTCAGGCCTTTCAGCCCCAGAGCTCCGGAGGCCCTGGGGCCTCAGCGGCTTCTGGAGAGACGGGGCAGCCCGTGGCAGGGAGCTGCTGGCCAGCCCAGCCCCGGCTTCCTTGCCCTCCTGCCCACAGAAAGGGCAAGTCAAGAGGCTTTTAGCTTCTTGGTCTGTTGTTTGTTTGGGGGGTTTGGAGCGGGAAAGGGTCGGAATCTCCTCTTTGCAGGCATAGGAAATTCCACCCCACCAGTGCCATGGGGAGGCAATTCTGGCTCAGAGAAGGAAGGAGAGATGGGGGGGGGGGAAATGCAGCAGAAAACAAAACACTTATGAAAGTTGTGGCACAGAGAGGGAATGAGGAAAAGTATTTCCATAGCACCTGACAAGAAGCAAAATAGCAGTGATGGGAAAGGGCAAACATAAAAAGGTACCAAAGGAAAAGTTTACACAGCAGGAGATGATGCAAATATAAAAGGAGGGGACGATCTAATTTGATCATCAACTCCCTGTGGGATATGTTATATAAAACACTCCATATAAAGTGTTTAAAACTTTAAAATGGAGAGAGACTTAGAGAAATATGTCACATTTCAGGCACTCTGAGAAAAAAATAAAAAATCACACCACTAAACAAATTATATATGCACAAGGTTGCAAAAAATAGTATTAACATAAATTGGTTTAGCTGTATAAGATTTATCAAGTTAAAATAAAGTATGTTTCCAGGGTATATTCATTCGGGCTTCAATTATCCCAAGAAAGGCACTGAAATAATCAAATTCTGAAGCCCCAAAAGCATTTAATAATGACAAAAATGAAGCAGATGCACTAATAAAATTAACACTAATAAACTAGGTCAACACTGAGATAGAGAAGAGAGCAGGGAAGGAGGACGGGAGCTGGGCACCCCGGGGGCTGGCGCCTGCCCCTGCGGGTGCTCCTGGCCACGGCCATGAGCCGGCACGAGGCGGCTCTCGGACCTCCAGGACGGGGACGTCGCTCGCGCCCTCCCTAGCAGCTCTGCGCGCTGCTGAGAGCATCCCAACGGCTACTGAATAAGGGCAAACGGGGAGGAAACGCTCCGGCTGCCAGCAGTTTATCACCTCTGAACAGGCAAGAGGCCTTTTCGCCTCGCGGCTCATCTGCAGTGCAGCGCGTGCTCCCAAGGACACGCAGCGCCTCCCAAGGTCTCGGGTCGCCCCACGGCAGCAGCAGGCCTCGGCTTTCCTCACGCCAAGCACAGGCACGTCTGCTCACCTCCGCTAACGTGCTTAGGGAGAGCAGTAGGGTCGGCGTCTGACCACGCTCCCCTCGCAGAGCTGAGCAACGGGTTTGTCCTGAGAAAACCCTGCAGAAATCAAAGGAACAAGAGGTTGTCTTCAGATGTGCCAGGCTGGCTCCCAACGCTTACGTAATGCTTTACTATATGAAGCACTCATTAAAATAAACAGCAAGCAGGGATGAGTGATAGCGAAACCATCAAACCCGGTGGAGAGCCAGAATCGCTCTGCTCCGTCGCAGAATCCGACCCACTCCTGTTATAAAACAGATGCATAAATGATCGCAGTGATTATGCAGGGGAGTGATATTATGCAAGTACTAAGCACTGCTGTTGCAATACAGATACACAAATGAGTATAAAGGGGTTTAGGGATGTGGCATTTCTCTTCAGCTTTCTTAGGAAAACAAAGACAGAATGAGAAAGAGGGAGCTGGATAAACACAATCTGAGAGAATTATTTAGGGAGGAAAGGCAGAAATCTTGCCTTTCTGTCAGGCAGTCCCTTGCTCACACGGGGAAAGCTCTATCACAGCAGCAAAACAGCAGCGGCAGAGGTGCAGAGGCAAGGAACTAAACTGTTCATTAAAACTCGGGATTGGAAAAAGCTGACAAGCATTAAAGTGCCGCAGAAGAACATTCTTCTTCTCAACTTCCCAGTGCAGAAAAATCAGGAACGATTGCCATAAAAAAAAATAAAGGACAAAGGAACAAAGTCACAGGGCAATTCTGAAAAGCAGGGAATGGTAATGCAGATGCACAAATCTGTACATTTAAGTGTGCTGAAATACAACTGAAAAAAAAATACAGCAAACTTTCAAATCTTTCAAATCTTTTTAATCTCCCTCTTCAAGCGAAGGTTAACACAGAACTGCAAAAGCATTAAGACAATTTCTGAATTGAACGCTGAGCCTTCAGTGATGTACACAGGGGATGAAGCACTAGCTCAGGCAAGTAGTTCCAGAAACTAGGCTGGTTGCAGGCAGGATTCTCATTTCATACCCGTGTGTGTCAGCACAGAGGAAAAGGACAGGACAATCTTGCACAAGATTGCAAAACTTGCAAAATAGTAAAATAATAATAATAATAATAATAAAAATAATTCAATAGCAATTAAAGTCATTTACAAGAAAGCATACACATGGAAACCTTCTGTCTCAGGCAGGGGATCACGGCAATAGCCCTTAGGAGGAACGCAGCATCTCCTCCCACTCTGTGTCCCATGCCCTTCCAGCTACCAACGTGTCCCCCGGGTGCACGAAGCAGCCCAGCTCACCCCATAGCCGAGGCCTCCACGTGCCCGTGACTGCCCAGACGGCTTCGGCTTTGTGTGCTGGGTGCCCGCCCTGCTCCCTGCTGCAGCCGAGGCGGGAAGGCAGCTCCTGCGGATGCCTCGAGCACCGGGTACCCTCCTGCTGCTGCCCTCCGTGCGCCCGCACGATGCAGGTGCGCTCGGCCTTGCGCCACGGCCCACGGAGATGATCCGCGGTACAAAACGCGCACCCATTCATCAGCTGACCCAGCCAGGTTAGGGGCTGGTTCTGCCAACAGCCTTGAGAGGGAAGCGAAACCCCGGCGGGGAAACAAAACAAAACAAAACAAACTGGGGGGGTCCGGCTGCCCCCCGCTAGCGCAGCTCGACTGCAGAAGGGGCCGCGCGACGTCGCGCTTTGGCTCAAATATCCCTGAAAACTCTCCGGGGTAGGGCCTTAATTCTGTTCCAGGACAGCACGCGGGGCCCAGCTCTCACGGGGGGCTTGTACTAATATAGGAAGATCCCTCTACCTGCTCTCTTTTCATTATAAATATTGACAGCTTTTAGGAGACAGAAATTACTAAAACACTACCCGAAGATTACGCAGTATTTATTGGAATTACAGTACATTGCCTCAAAGGGATACAAGCCTATTCAGGGAACATGACAAAAGATCAGGAAGATACATTTTAATCCTCACCCAATATTTCAGTGCTGTTGCTCTTGAAAGCATGAATTCTTTACACCTCATAGATTGCGCAGTCTTGGTCATTACTGTAATTCCACTTTTCCAGCTACATTTTTTTTCCCCAAAATTTGATGAATGGTTTTAGATTATGCATAAAATAGACATGTTTAATGCCATCCTTTGTGCAAAGCCAAACTGAGACACATGGACAAAACTTCAGCGATTTAGAAGAAACGGCCAAAAATCCCCAACCGCTTCCTGCCATAAATCCCTGTCCTACCCAGCAGCACAGGCCTCCAGTCCAACCGACCGCTGCTGCGACAGAAACCCTCACCTAGACTAGACTGCTTCTCTATTACAGCTGAAAAACATCACAGATAAATTAAGAATCAAAGGCAAAGCATTTAATACCAACACTTATGGCCCTGTTTTTGTCCAATAATTATTTTTCTCATCTATTTCCTTCCCATTCTTCCACTTGCCTAACCAGCTGAAAGATTGGAAAGGTTTTATCATTGCCATTGGGTACATCTCAATTTACTGCTGATGTCCTTCTTCCTTTCTCCTGTGATGAAGACTTACGTGCCTTGTCTCCAAAACCAACTAAACATGCACTCTCAGCACATACAAGCAAACCTTGTAATCCATTCACAGCTAGTTTTCTAGGATCTCTTTTTTTTTTTTTTTTTGAGGATAGCATCCATTTAGTATATCATTCATCTGTCTATTTTTATTCCGCAAGGTCTCCAGAGAATCTGATGGCCACCTGAGTCTGTGTGGTAAGCAGCTAGCATGGAGCGGGTGCCACTGTAAGTTTATTAGTGTGTCATTACGCATCACTGTCATTATCTATTGTCCCTGCTCCTCCAAGTTTGAACAGCATCCTGTCTATAGGACAAGGCATTTAGTTCAATACACACGCACACTTGAAGTCAGCTCTTAAAAGGCAAGGCAGCAGGGCCAGGAACTGAATGGGTGATGAAAAAAGTCTAATCTACCAAAAGGTAGGGATTATTTATCCCAAAGAGAGGAAGAGTTACAAAGGGTTTAACTGAAAGTGTGTAGTGGGAACTGATCAATGCCTGGGTATTTCTCACTATCAAGGGTTTAACTGAAAGTGTGTAGTGGGATCAATGCCTAGGTATTTCTCACTATCGTATCAATACACAAAGTGCTGCTTTTCCTGTTCCTTGAGAACTTGATCTCAATCTCCCATCAACTTGGAATACATGGAACTTTGAATTACATAGGACACAAGTGAGGTGAGGAAAAAAAAAAAAAAGGACACAATTAAGCATTGCTAGTGCAGTGAGCAGGGAAAGACCCTTGGGCAATTCCTTGGTATATCCTATTCTGTGGCCTAGTCTATTGGAAAGCCACCTGGAATATGGGACATCAAAACTATGCTTTATAAGCAAAATTAAGAAAATAGGAATATAGTAAATGTAACAACTGAATGCCATACCTATATGGTTAACTCATCTGAAAACAGGAGTTCGTACTTTTATTTTTTATTCTTTTTAAGCTAGTATTTTCTTTCTGTCTTTAAAGACATGAAGTGCTGCTCTTCCAATGCTTTCACTTCTAAAGAAAGACTCAGCTGCAGATCTACATCTGCTTTAATAGCTGCATTAGGTCTCTTTTATCTAGCAATGCCAGCCCTTGACCAGATGGATGTGAAGCTTCCCAAAGTCAGTGAGAGACAACAAACTTGAGGTCTCAACCCTTCCTCGCTCTGGTTTGATAGAACTCTCCCTTTTGCTCCCCAGCTCTTTTGTTTGCTCCCGTGAGTGGCAGTGTCGGATGCTTTAGTGTAATGTTACAATATACAGCACTCTGGGTCGCATCCCAGTATTTTACAGCAGCTCCTAGGGACTGTCCCAGTAAATACAAAGAATACAGACGAGCGGAAAAGAAGCCTTGCCTTTATATATGCTCAGAGGGTCACAGCATCATTCAGGGTGGAACAGATCCCAGGAGGTCATTTAGCCCAACAATATGCATATGTACACACACACAAACACACTTACTCCACTGTGTCTCTTGGGCTGCTCCTCCAAATAGTAGCACAATCTGTTACTGCAACTGTATGTCACCTTTCGGTACAAATTTCATTGACTTCACCTAGAAGATAGTCTGGGTCTACAAAACTTAGAAGAAAAAAATGGCTATTTTAAGCTCATATTATGAAAGTGAATTTGCTTCAGATATTTGGCTTGCAGTGAAAATAATGAAAACATTCTATGACCGAGAGTGTCAAAATGGGATTAAGCTGGTCATCTCTGGGTGTGCGGGAATGTATAGGCAGCTATTCCTCCCCATGTTTATCAGCAGCAAAGCCACACGAGGGCTGCTTATTCTCCTGTGCTTGGGCCTCCCAGCATCAATATTTCTGCCAGTCCAAAAATCCAAGTGGAGTCTGGCTGCCCAGCGCATGGGCAGGCTAATCAATACAGCTCCTTTACGGAGCTCCTGTACGAACTAAAGTGAAATACTAATCCACTCAAAAATTCAGGCCACAGAATATTCTCCCTCATGATCTGACCTTTTTTCTCTTGCTCCCGCCCAGCCTCCTTAGGCTGAACAAATATTTGTAACTGATAACTCACTGAATTATCACAGGGCAAGTAGTGTTGTAACAGCTACCTGAGTATGATGTTAAAGAAGATGAGAGATATAACCGACAGACCCATAATCTTCAAAGCAGTTTTACATGGGAACAAGCTAAAGACTACAGGCCACTCATGACTTGTCAGCTAGTAATGCAATCACTTCTTATTCTAATACCACGCTGTAGTACAAGCCAGTCATTTATTCTGCGAGTCTTTGAGCAAAACTGCATAAACAACAATAACCCTCCTCCAAACATGACATTTTTATTTTATGCTGTACGTGAATTAATTGAAATTCAAATTCAGATGCTTTTTGCATGCACAGTTGGAATCTTGTCCTGTCTCTTCGTTAAATGTACAGTCTAGCAGCCAAGCACAACCATGTAAATTGTCGGATAAGCTAAGACAGAAATTACAAATAAATTATTCTCAAGGCACTATCTTTATTTTAAGCCAGAAGGAAGTATATATTCTTGGAATCCTTAGTTGCAGACAAGTTTTCTTACTAGAAAGAGCTCATTCCAACAGATAGCTCCATTTATTCCTAGGTGCAGAAGCACCCAATTGCGTAAGAGAAAGACTGTTTTCCACTCAAAGCTGCTGTAAGGCCACATACCACATGGTCTGTAGCATGATGGTTTCATTAAACTGAGACTAAATTTCAATGTGCTCTGCCAATCTCTGCCCTAAACACCTGCAAAGCTGGAGGGAAGCCAAAGGCGTTGCTGGCGTAGGAGGCAAACCTCCACGGGCAGAAGAAAGTAGAGCTAGGGAGGGTGGTGGAGACCCACGTGTGGGGCAGCGGAGGGAGGAGAAGCAGAGCTGTGGGCTGGATTTGTGCTTTTGCCGTGCCAAAGTCAGAGCTTCTGTGTGCCACTCTTACCGGTACTATTGGGGATAACTACGTTGCTCCCTTCATGTTCCTGAGGGAGCTTCGTGTTGCTCCCTCTCCAAAAAGCTGCCCTGACGACATCAACACATGTGGTTTTAGAACAGGGGTCTGCTCACTTGCTAACACACCGCCTGAAGGCCTGAAAGAAAGAATAAACTACTACTCATCTATAAACTAAGTAAGAGCTGGAGAAATACCGGTGTTAGCGATCAAATAACTGACCATCTCAGCAGATTTTCCTACCATTGTGGTTCTACTCAGATGAAAAGACTTACTTGAGAGGACATTCCCCAAGAAAAAGGAGTCAAAGTTAGCAGTAAGCAATTTAATCTCCTACTTAATATTGTAACTGTCATTAGCCTGAAAGGCCGACAGAAGTAGAAGCACAACTGAGAAAGTGGGGCTGCATAAAGGTCCTAGGGTTTCCACAAACCCGATGCTTAGAGACGACAAAAGAACTCCAAGAACATAAGAGATGGAGGTGCTCAGAGGAAGCAGGAAGAATTTATCCTGACAGGAAAAATGAAATTTTGATAAGTTATTTTTTAGCTGAAAATTACCCATCCTCAATAAAATCACAAGACACGTAGTTAACTAATTAGCTTGTGTTTTCAGTTGGTTCACTTAAGATTACTTCCTTGTGGAAGTATTTTTAAAACAGTATTATATTACACACGCAGTCCTTCTCTGCAAAACATTTGCAAAATGCCTTTTTCACTTACATCATGAGGGACAACAGTAGTAGTACTACTGCATGCTCCACATTTTACCATAACAGAGAAATGAAATTCAGTTGCTCGGTTAGCTGGTGGTAGTTTTGCATGGTGGGAGGACATAAGCTTCTAAGCTCAAAAACACTGAGGAGAGCTAATAAAAGGCTGATGTTCAGCCTGTGCAACACATCAGTGGGGTTCACGACAATCTGCAACAACTGAAGAACTTTCCCCATGCCTTTCTACATCCTTTAAACACTTGCCTTGTGCAAGACAGAGTGAGGGAGGAGATGAATGACACCTCCATCTTCTTGTCAGGTATGACAGGCTGCGACATTTCATTCTGGAAAGTTTTCACAGATTGGAGATTAAGTGTTACCTCTCTGAGTAATGCAACCTCGAGGGGGAATTCTGCAAGGTACAGTGAAAGAAAACCAAGATGCTTCTCATATGCTTTATACAGAGAGGAAAAACTGTATATGAGAGCACATGTACTGCCAGTCAACTCATGGTGTAGGTGATCTAGTTTCAGCAGAGATGGAACTAGGGAGCAAATCACACATTGGACACTTGTTCACTGCTTAATAAATCTGCTTAAGTGCACAGGCCTACCATTCTACACAGTCTTGTGTGCCTCTCTACTCTATATACACAGACGCAACTCCAGTCATCATGAAAAGCAAAACCAAAGTGATCACTCTCATTCTTTCAGAGACAAATGCACACCCTACAACTGATTTCAAAGTGTGCAGAAAGCACCAGTTTCTACCCTGCTGTCCACAGAAGATGATCATTAAAGGCATCAAAATCAGCTACGGGCCTTCTTGCAGGTTCTCACTCTGATAGCAAAATGATTTTTGTCTTTCCTAAACAAAAAGCAATAGAAACATTTAAAAAGTAACATGATTTTTAGCAGATGAAAAATGTTTCAGCGTTCGTCCCTTCTGGGACTTTTTTTTTTCCTTTTT
The DNA here is from genome assembly GCF_000705375.1 of Tinamus guttatus. The sequence goes on along the minus strand of NW_010578964.1, from coordinate 411,264 downwards.
AGAGAAGAAAGGAAGCTAGTAATTATAGCATGCAGCTCCAAGTCCAATTAACAACCTGCAACATGCCCCACGTCTTTTATCCTCCGCTGGTAACGCTACAGGCAGCATCAACTGTCTAATAAAAAGGCAAGCACTGCTTAACACTTTGCAAGGCTTCAGCATTTCCCTTCACCCCTGGCATCGGTTCTCTCTTCCCCTTGGCTATTAGCAGCTCAGTGTGGCCGTGCGCAGATGCTGTTCGGCCGTGAGCTCCAAGCCACACGTTGCCTTTAGACTCCCCTGGGCTATGAGAGGCAGGTGGCACTTTCACATTCTGAAAAGAAGGCTTCGCTAATGACCTCGCAAAGGTCTCCAGGAGATTTTTTTGCTAGCTAATCAACCGGACAAAGAAGTTACCTCTGCTTAGAAAGCATGGATGTTGGCAAGCCATCTGTGAGTGTGGCAAGGGGAAAATGTTAAAAGTATTTTTCATATACCTCCATTTACTGAGAGCTAAATAGTTCTCCGTGTGATACACTGAACTGTGTGGCAGCGTGCTGGGCCGCAGCACATCGCACTGTTCAGGGAGCGAGCGAAGAAGCAGTGGTCCTGTGATCATGCCTGCATGGGATTGCCAACTGGAATGTCTAAAACATACATGGCCAGCACCCTTTCAGGCCATAATATCTGAGGTCTTTTAAAGCTAATATAGGGGGTAGTCATAGATATACATCTCTAGTATAGAAGTGTTAAGTGAACTAGCTAGGCCTGATACAATACGATCCTACTACTAAGGAGAAAAATTGTATAGGCAGATCCATTTCTGCTCACATTTCTAACTCTTATAAGAAAAAGTAAAGCATATGTGTATTTTTTTTTCCTAAATTAATTAATTCAGACCAACAGAAACTTGGCCAGTTCCTTATCAGTGTGACAGAACATACATAAAAAGTATGTCTATCAAATACAGTATCTCCTCAAAACTTGCATCCTATTTGGCAGCCTTCAAAAATTTGCTAGTGTATGTGAACTAATAAGCAAAAGTATATACCACCTTTGATACTGTGTATGCCTAGAAAATTTAACAATTATAGTTTGTCTCTAATCAGAAAAGACCACAACATACAAATACACAAGTCTTTTCAACCAAATTATTCAGTTGGTCATGCACATTAAGGTAAGTTAAAATAGATAGCTTTCAATAAAACATTTCTTTTCCTGATTCCTTTTTTACTCATCTGATTTGACATACGCCTTTTAAGACAGGTCAATACCTGAAATAACTACCTGAAAAAAACTCACAGTTTTCATGTGCATTTTTTTCTGTAGAAAATACATCTGGTGCAACAAATCTAGAAGACACAGAGGGAGAGAGAGAATATTCAAATATATAAAGATATGTAAATGCATATAATGCACATATATAGATGCATACATATATGTTTTTAATGTATTGTCTGTTTTCCAACACCAGTTGAAATGAATAGAAAAAAAGAGCATCACTGTTGATTTTCCTAAGTAGCATCCTAGTTGAAAGAAAGGTCAGTTTTCTCATTTCTGGGCTATTTTGTCTGGAATCTGTACTCCTCTGTTGGCTAAAGAAAACAGAACTTAATGAAAGTGACTGGCTGAGAACTTGCTCCATCATCTTTCTGCTGGCTCACTAAGTCCCGAAAGCATCACGAGCACACCATGTGTGTGGAGTAAAGCATGATACCTCTCTCTTTTCAGCCAACCCTAGCCCTAACACGGTAGATAATATTCTGCAAACCTAGATGTAGGCTGTAGGTCCACTAATCATGAAATTTGTCGAAGTGGAAGTTGAAACTCGTACAAACAGAACTTACTCAAACACATCTAAGACCACGTGCAATTGCTTTGCACTGATGCAAGGAACAGCAACCTCCTCCTTTAGTCTCTGCTTCACACTGCAAAAAACCCTGCTTTAATTGTAGCCTTGCAGCAATTTATTCGAAAGAATGGAAAAAAAGAGACCTCTGGCAAAAAAAAAAACACCTCCAGCCCCAGCCCCAGTTCTCTCCTCAAATTAAAAAACAACACTCCAGCAAATCAAAATCCAGAAAGATAGAACTTATATGGAGAATCACATCCAAACGTGATGTGCAAGCTAATTCTTAATAGCCTCCAGTCTGGAGGTGGCAGACAAATACCAGCCAGGAGCCAGAGCCAACGCACAGCTCTCCTGTTACATATACATGTCGCAGGCTTGATCCTGTGCAGATAGATAATAGATATATCAAAGGCAAAACCCACTGACACCCGTGTTTGCGAGGGAGTGGGCTGCTCAAGAAGCACCAGCAAGCAACACCCTTGCACAGGGTACATTGGACAGCCCTACTTAGCTCAGTATACAATCCTTACCATAACTCTTCACAGGACAACCAAGCTAGAGGTATATTAATGGTGCAAAATAGCCTTTTGCATTCTTCTGCATGTATTTCATTAAAGAATGACTAATGCTGCACTATTAGGAACATGGTATTTTTGCACACATACTATTTAGTGTTCAAACATTCTTCTTGCTTTATTTTTACTCGACCATCTGAGAAGCCCATTTAATGTTCAGGTAGGGATACTTGTTGTATTTTGCTGCAAAACACACAAAAAAGCGAACAGAAAATGAAAATTTCACTTCAGCAAAGAGGTGAGAGGAAAAAAGCTGAAAATGAACGCTATATCAAGTGCTTTAATTCCAATATTTTCAAGACTTTTCTCCCTTTGCACTGTTTCAGGAGGCTACTGGTTTAACACGTTCTCTTTGAAACAGAAGCACCTGAACTAATTCTATTCTCAGGGCCACAGTGAGAAATGTTTGGGATGTTGTCTTGTCCCCAGCCCCCAGCCATGTATGAAAAAGGAAATGAAAAACAAAGTGAGAAAAAAATAGTTCCTTGTTGCAAACCAAAGCTTGAGCGTGGCCTAGATAGAGAGTATCCTCACTGGAAGGGTAAGGAGAATCACCTCAGTGATTTAGGTTTAGCTACCTGGGAGTTCAACAAATAACCCTCAAGCCCCACACACTTAAAACATTTACTCTCTTTCTGGCAGGCCTTTTCCTTTGTCCTTGTTTGTCTTTTCTGCCTTACGCAAACATATTATGATTTACACATTGATCCAAGCAATCAATGTATGCACACACTGCATCCCACCCCTGACCCAACACATACACACAGTGAACTCCACTCTCGTTCACAGGCTGGACATGGGCAGCGAGCACCATCACGCACAAAGCACCCGTTTGTACCTCTGTGTGTGCCAATAGCCCTTCCTGGTGTTTAGCTGCACAGCTGAGTTCAATTCTTGTTAACCAAACCTAGCCCAGCTCCCTCTTGTTCTATATGGAATGCAGACACAGCAAATCTCTCTGATGAATCTTAATTAAATTTAAATAAACCTTAATTGGTGTAAAATGCAATCCACACTAGGTCAGTGGACCATCTAGTGTAAGAAGCCCCAGGCAATAAATTACCAAGCACATACTAGAAATTAAAATCTTTCTTTAGAGAACCAATTTTCTCTCCAACTAATATATCTTGTCCAGTTAACACTTTTAAAGACCAAAGAGAAAAAGGTTTGGAGTGGTTCAAAGAGGATCAGGGAACTAAAGCACACAACAGAAGTTTTTGACTTTTGCCTACCAAGCTTTCTCTTATGAAAAGACATAAAATACAGAAAGAGGGCAAAAAAAAAGGGAAGGGGGAAAATGTATTTTAATGCATCACACTTCTGCTTTGAAATCTCAGAGGAAATAAAGCAAAGTTTGGTTAAAAAAAGGTATCTCAAACCATCTTTCTACCCATGTGCTTAACTTGGAGTTATTTTAATAGAATCTACATACTCTCCTAGCCATTTAATAAATCACTTAATAAGGAAGTTACTTCCACAGTGTCAGTTAGCTACATGATAAGCAGACATTTGCTATCCATCAAACAGCAGCAGCAAACACAACTGTAAAACACCAGCTTCACTGTTAGCATTTTGTGTCACCTGTATAGGCAGTATTTTTATATTGATGTAAGAGTCAATTTTATCCCTACCACCCAGGACAGTTTGCAACCCTCTGCTGCGAGATTATAACACACTTCACTCCTGAACTGCCAGAAGATACATGAGAGCATCAGAACCTACAGCTGATCCCACCACATGACAAATGAAATAAAAATTAAATTACAGCCTTTTCCACCTCAATGGATATTTTGAGAATCAAATGACTGCTAGATCAGACCTTACACCCATTACGCTTCTATCAGAACACAGCATCAGCACCTGGGGAGATGACTCTCCCTACTTTATTCTCCCTATTCAAAACATTTTTGTTGCTTATTTCCCTGGAGATTTTCAATTAGGGAAAAAAAAAGAGAGGGAGAGAGAGAAGTGTGCAACCATAACCAAATCCAGTAGGACTCCAAATGCAGAAGCATATAAAGTGGGAAAAATGACTAAAAGAAGGAATGATAGCACCAGCCCTGGCTCAAATTTGGCTTTATTTGGGCTATGATTTCCAATAGTACTCCTGAATATGAGACGTAGATGCTAAGGCTGACTAGAACCTACTGAGATCTTCCTTATGTGCTATGAATACCTGGGCCCTTTTCCACATTTGACCTTCACTTCAGATAGATATCATTCTATCCATGAATTCACTCTGACCATGCTGCAACATCCTATCTTTGCATACAGACTCAAGAAGCAATATTAACATCCTTCATGCACCAGGCCTATGCACCTGAAATCCTGTCTCCGTTGTCAATAGAAAAACATGGTTCCTCTTGGCACTGAAATTACAAGTCTAAAAGCTGTTGATACAATTATTATCCACTGACTTCACAGGAATTTCCATATTCTCTGTGCTTAAGCCTATCAGTCAGAATATGAGTACAAATTGTGTCCTTTGGTCTTTGGCAACAAGAGCACAAGAACTGTGGTTCTAAAAGAAGATAGTTCAGCTGCTCTTCATTTTGTGTTTTAAAGTTGCTAATACATACATACATACAGGATGAATGGCAGACTCTGCACACAAATTTTCACTTTACTACTGATTGCAAAGGAGCTTTTACTACTGCATGGACACACTTCACAGGGATTTTAAAAGCCAGGACTTGTGTGACACTTAAGACAGCAACCTGAAAACTAGTAACAATGTTAAGCATTGCATACTATTAATATGCAAAAAAAAATCTTTACAGTGATTGTAGATGAAAGTCTTAGAGAGCTAACTTGAAGTTACAGGCAAAACAGCTTGTTTGGAGACTGCAAAGTAGAAAAAAAAAGGCAGAGGCATGTGGATGATTAAAAAAAAATAATAGGAAGGTCTGCAATAGCTACAGATGAAATTAAAGCAGTGCGCAGCCCAGTCCATCACACTCTATACCCCTCTTCTTGAGCAAGGGGCTTGTCAGGAGGCAGGCATAGCAATCCCATAGAAAGCAAACTCTCTTTGCAGCACTAGAAAGGGCCCATGGCTGGCTAATGCGGAGGAGGTCACCCTGGTGATACACACCATTTCCCTCCCAAGGTTTCACTAGTACCTGGTAAACACCGGAGCTTCTTTTCTTTTAAAAGATGAGGATTTTTAAAGATCTGATGCCAGCTCATCTATACATGCCCTTTCCAGTTCCCACATTGGACCTTTCTCCATTTCCAGCATTTCCAGTCTGAATCTGCTTAGTAGTACAACGTCGACATATTACAGAACAGTTGCTTTTGATTCCTCCAGAAAAAAAAGAAAAGGTGCAAAGCAAGGATTATGAACAAAAATGCACCAATTTTTATGTACTGGTAAAATAAATGCCCAGCCAACACATGACTGTTGTGGCTGCACAGCCGCCTGGCTGGACAGGCTGACTTTGCAGGGTCTACCTAAGCAGAGTATTGGGTGATCAAATATTTACAGAGAGTTACTCAGCTGTGATACAGAAGGGGATTCATGACATGGTGCATCTGGACTCTGCTCATTTTTTATGAGATAATTGCGCCTCGGACTACCTCAAACACAGCATAACTGAAGGATTTGCCTTTTAAATTTAAAAACATGGAATGGACAGGAATTAAATCCGTCATGCCTGCGTGTAGCACACAAAGGAGAAAGCGTATAAATAAGCAGGCAACCCGGATGGTGTAATAAGAGCGGGATTAATCCAAGTGTGATTAATTCAGTGTCAGATTAAAATTGATAGTGCCAGCTGTATCGGAGCCGTTCTGCTGCATTATTCTCACCCGTCATTTTCTTGTCCACCGTCCTCCCATCTCCTTGGTGGATAAACCTGCTGGAGAGTTAATTGTCACATACATGGGTTTAATCGCATTGTCCGCGGTGCTTGGGGGCCTTGCCTTCAGCGATCCATGACTAATTGTTGTGGTAATTTTTCAATCATTAACAGCACCGCATATGCTGCAAACAAATCCCACGGCACCCAGGAAAGCCCCCGCGGCGAGCGCCGTGCGCTCCTCCGTGACAGCCTCGTGCCCCGGCGCCCTCCCCGCTTCCCCATCGCACCACCGGCCGCTATGTCGCTGTCACTTGCCTTTGGGAGGCGAGCAGAGCGGCAAGCGTGGGCCGCGTATGGGCGCTCTGCAGCTCCTCGTGATTTTCTGTGGGGAATGATGGCCGGGGAACAGGCGGGGGGACAGGAGAACCCGCTGTGGGGCAGCCAACGCGTGCCCCGCTCGGAGGCTGCCGCCT
>NW_010578964.1:384085-401880 GCF_000705375.1 Tinamus guttatus | reverse complement strand
GCTTTTTATATGCCAGCTCAGTGCTAGTTTTCATGAACTCTGCAGCAGGGATACTTACTGTTTGCTCAGGTTACACTCAAGTACAATAATCCCCTTTTTGGGCTCCTGGGTACTAATGTAATTAAGAGCATTAACTACAAAAACACAGAGCCACACAGCACAGGACTCTTCCTCCAGCAACACAGCATCTACTAACCCTTTTTGCTAAAGGAGACTCAGTTACTGATACACGGACTAAGCAAGGGTATCCATCTGATAAGGGCAGAATTCCAGTCTGGATTTTTCTTTCTGAAGTTAAGCAGGCTGGTAGGTGTTCCACAGAGGCTGGGTGATGTTGCCTTTTAAAGAAGCTGTCAGTCACTTTCATCACCATCTTGTTTCTACATCAGAGAGCTCTCCTCATCTAGCCCTGCTCAGTTCTACATTTCCTCGGAGTCAGAGGCAGTGCCTCTCTCCATAATCCCAGTATTGTGCCAGACCCACTGTAGACCGTTCACATTTTGTAGATAAGTTGAGTAAGAGTAAGCCTGATGAGGGCATGAGGTTAATGCAAATCTTATTGAATAGTTTTAATGTAGACACCAGTACCTCCAAACACCTGACAATGAAAATTCTGTACAAAAAGCAAACACCAAATGACATAGCTTTTTTTTTTTTTTTAGCAATAAGCATGCCCACACTCTAATCTTAGTCAATGCAGGAAATGCTGTATGTGCATGATTACTCCATTGATCATCAGGACAGGGACAAAATGACATATTACTATGTAAAATTGCAGATCATCTCGCAGATGGAATTGACTTTAAATATATGTAGAAAGCACAAGTCAGCTTACAAGTCAGTACAAGCAAAGTCAGCTCCTTCAAGCACTGAGTCAAAAAAACTAGTTATTTTAACATATACAGGACTCCTCTCTAATGGGCTAGCCCTAAGGAGCCAACTGCGTTGGTATTTCATCAACTACAGAAAGCAGAAACTGTAATTGTGCGTTAGTGCAGCTACAGACGATGTTTCAGCAGACATAATTCAGGTAGTCAGCGATCACCCTGACACATGAAAGCTGACATTCCGTGTACATTTTATTCTTACCTAGTTTGGCAACATCTATTATTAATTATATTAACTATAACCTAGCACTTGGAATTTGCTTACAACCTTTTTTGTTTTCACAGCCTTCTGTAATGCATCAGCTCAAGTGTACCAGGACAATCACTTGTTAAAATAAAACAGCCCTTCCAAAAATAAAACATGAGGTTATAAAAAAAAAAAAAAAAAGCCTTGTGGATCCTTGAGAACCTGCACATAGTTTGAAACATCACTCAGTACTTGCTTTGCTTCCTGCAGCTCAAATCTTCTCAGGTGAAGACAAACAAACAAAACTGTAGTAGCAAACTTTCTGAGCCAGAGATCAAGGTTTAAATGCTCAGGAAAGCATGCAGTAATGGAAAAGCAAGTAACAAATCACACATGAAACCAAGAGTTACATTCTAAGTGGAATGTGGCAAGGTAGCAATAAAGGTGCCTTTACTAAACAGCCGCAGAGGTCTGGTCTCTCTTTGAGCAGATGGCAAGGTAATGCTGCAGAAGTCTTTTCACTGAGTCTTTTCACTTTTCACTGTGCCACAACCTCCCCTTCTGTAGGGCCAGGTCTAAGACATGGCCTTTATAAAAATCGTTGAGACATACCAAGGAAAAATGATAAAACAGCCCCACTTTTATTATAATCTAATGGACTGTATGTAGGCAGAACAGCAAAAAAACAGACGTGCTTCCTTCACTGAGGGCAACTAGAGGCAAAGTTCCTCTTAATTATGCTTTCCCCACATACCTGATCCACTTCAGCAGCTCATGATGACACAGTGTTAGCATATGTATACATTAACACTTCCTCAAAACTACGGCACCTATGAGAAATGATGTGAGCCTGGACTAGTGTCGAAGCATCATGTCTCAACACTATTTATTTATATGAACACCAAAAACGAGTGAGGAGACTTTCAGTGTTGTAGTCTCCACCACAGGAAGCTTACAGTCTGCTAATGCTAAGGAATAGTAAAAGAGGGTTGTAAGGTTGTTGAAGCACATTGGTCTTCTATATATTCCCTTCAAGCCATCAGGCTTTACACATTACCTCCAGTTTTGGTAGGCATACTCTCAAAAGAAAAAAGCAAAAAAAAAAAAAAGCTTTAATTTTACTTAGAGAAAAAAAAAAGAAAAAAGTGATCATTCCTCACACCTTTTCTCTATTTAATTTACAGTTGTTACTACATCTTACACTTCAGCTGTGTCCAAGAATAGCTACTCCATCATTTTCCTTCCTCATTTTCACTGGTGCTCAACTCCTCATACCTATGCCTAGTACAGCATTTCACTCCAATCACACACTTAGCTTCAGCATGACTCCTTACCATGCTTTTCTGTTCTCCCAGAGGAAGACCTAGGCAATAGACATCTCCAGTTTAACACCTCTACAGACAACAGAGCAAGCAGATCACGCATGTAGGATTAGCCAAGTGAAAACTGTCATTTTAGGAGAACACTCTAGGAGTTAGGCAAGAAAATCCCATTCAGTGGACCAGACTGCACATTCGGCCAGTCATCTGCCAAAACACCTTTCCTGTTAAAGGCATGCATCGGGGCCTGGAATAACAGGCACAGCCTTGGAAAAACTGCAGTCTGCTGAATTTACAGACTTACTCTATCAACACATAGTGGAGAACAAAGTTCATAAACTGGTGTAGGTATGTCACCTGCCGTCACACTTCTTCGACAAAATTTCCTCAGGTGTGGTTTCAAAATGGTCTTGGGGTTGTCTTTTGGCCTCCAGCAAAGCTGCTGCAATTACTCCCTTCTGCTAAGAAGCCTTTCGGGTGCCTCCAGGGAGCCTGGGAAGGCCCAACTATCTCTGTATTGCACAAACGCGTTGAATATATAAAAGAATTATAGATTCAGTGCCCCTTCGCTCACCTTCCTTAAACTCCACCTGTGAATTGTGCAGTCATAGTGCTTTTCTATAGCTTAAGGTGTTTGCATTTTTCTTCAAGCCCCATGAGAAGAGATGTAATGAAAGGGAGGTGGCAATAAGGCAGCAAAAAGGTCATTGAAGGGGAACTCCAGCTTTTTCAAATTTGAGCTTTTCAAGGAAAGAATTACTGATTTTCTCTTCCTGCAGAGTATCATAAGGCAGCAAGAAGGTCGTTGTAGGGAAGCTCTAGCTTTTTCAAATTGGAGCCTTTCAAGGAAAGAATTAATGATTTTCTCTTCCTGCAGAGTATCACACCTGCAGGTGTGGCGGAAAGCACAGAACATGAGAGGCTGTCTGTTGAAAACCAGCAAAGTAAAGAGTCTGTGGGTTTTTGGATGATTGCAACTGTTCATTCTCACCTCTAAGGGTGTTACGTTCATTTAGCCTACGAAAACAATGCCAGCCTAATCTCATGCTCCAGACGTGCATTGTGCGTGTCTGCTGTTCCTTCCTTTTCACTGAAAACTTTTAAACCCACAGCCAATTTAGCAGAGAATGGCAGAAGTGGAGAGAGGATGGCTGTTCAAAAATGTTTGACCTAATTACCAACTCGGGAAGAAGACTTAGAACGTAACCTCTGTCAGGTATCAACAAACCCATAGAGGGCTACAGCAAAAGGCTGGTTGTGCTACTCCTGGGACTACTTGGTTTAGTGTGACCTGAATGTCCATCTGTCTCATGTTCTAATTGTGCACTCTCTTTTGTTTTTAAGTACCATTTTCATGAAGGTATCCAGTAGGAAACTCCAGGTTTATGAATAGTTTGTAACATAACAATAGAGAGACAGTTAACAGTCATATGTATGTAAACATTATGCCCACTGATCTTTCAAATTCCCTTTTTTCCTTCCCTCTTTCTAAGACTCAGAGCTTCTGAGACAGTCATAAAGGTGACAAATACAGAGCTATTTATAGGATACCACACAAACAGCTTATTTTCGCTCTTCGCTGAATTACAGACATGTAATATCAAGTGTTTCCCTCTCTCCTTTTCAGGATGTACAGGTAGAGTTTTGCTTCTGCTGAGATTATCTTGTATTGATTAACAATAGAAAGACCAAAAGTGGGGTTGGGCTCAGGGAAGTTGCTTTTGTTTTCAGCTAAAAACAACCCCTCTCAGCGCTGCATGCTGCCCAAACAGTCCCTTTGGGACAGCAGCTCCTGGATTTCAAGAATCCCACATACCAATGTACCACTCATCTCCTGGCTACCATCAAAAAACAAAAGCATATACGTGCCCTAGAAGAACTCAGGAAGCTCTACAGAGGGTGCTACAACATTTGTCAGATGTTTGCTCACAGCTCCTTCAATCAGCCATATGCAGAACATGGCAACTGCTTACGCACAGGCTGCTCCACTTCACTATTGATGTGTGAAAGCAGCATCAGTGCTGACATGGAAACGAAACTCTTCCTAGCTATTTCCATGTTTTTGTTAAATAAGTAACAGCATTACAGAATTGCGCTTAATTTCTGAATTCACCTGGGAAACAAAAGTTCAACAAAAGAAATCCAGACAAAATAACTTCTACATGCTACATGAGTAAGTGCATCTTCAGAGGGCTTAAGTGAACTCTGCCTTCTTGCTCTGGAGTGGCTATAGCAAATGCGATTCACAAGCACACGAACAATAGGAACTAATACAGGGGGCAAGAGCTGCAATCCAGCTCATTTAGCAAATGTCTTCTGAGCATGGCTAGAACTTCAGATTTCAAGGCATAATACAAACAAATAAATAAATAACCACAATATAGAACAATCTGACCATAGTGGGCAGAGCACCTAAGAAAGAGTAGCCTTTCCTTCCTAAGATAAACTCTCATCTCTTATTAAATAAACAAAAATAGCAGCAGCAAGTGCTAAAAGAGGCAGAGTACAATCTTCCTTTTTAAAAAAGATCACAAGTTTTTATTCATTAAGAGCAGAAACTAATTTAGCATTTGTAATAATGAGCAATTTTGCTCCTGTCTTGATATGATACAATGGACTCTACCAGAGCAGCTGAGATACTTTAGTAATTTTAGTTTCTGCTGCGAACCATACAATAGAATTGTATTATGAATATATTTTCCCAAGATGAAAAAATAATTCCAGTTAGAGTTTGATTGTCACTTGTGAAACATGCTAACTAAGTCTGAATTACTATGAGAAAAGGATTTCCCTTACTCTACTTGCTCTTTTGGAATAATTCATTAGCTAAATACTTTTCAGCCCGTACAGTCAAAGATTAAGTCCTAACTGAAGTCTCTTGCCTTATTTAAATGTATCCTCATAACTTCTCTTCTATTACAATCCCCACTGCTATTTTGCATCAATCAATGTTCTAAAAGATAATTCAGTAAATCCACTTTTGTTTTTTTTTAACCATGAAAAGCTGAGAATTATAATGTCAGTGACATTCTCTGTCACCAGTGTAAGAAAGACTGACAGTTCAATAAGCAGCCCAAAATTCAACACAGGAACAGCAGCAATTCCCAGGACTGAAGCATCATTTTTTCCTTTCTTCTCACAGGATAAAGAAGAAGTAAATTGCTGCTTACTTGCAGAGTAAGGAGTTGGAGAGAGCTAAAGGTATAGCAATCAGTTTATAGGGTTTTTGCTGGGAGGCTTTTTTGGCCCTCCTCTTTTGTTGTTGTTGTTGTTGTTTGATAGAGGCAACATTTTAGTGACCCAGAAAAGAGATCTTCAGATCTTGTCAACATCCTCGACTGCTAAGGGGAAATTTTTAAACTAATCTAAATGGCTCTCAAAAGCAAGCAAGACCTTCTCATGCTGACGTTTGGGCTGCTCATTCAATACTGCCAGCCTTCTTTACAAACAACCAACCTTTCTCCCACATCTTCCTCCCAACAAAAAACCCAACTTGGCCTAAAAGAAAATAGGTACTATACTACTGCCCTGCTTACCTCTTACATTCCATCTGTTTCATACAGAAGTTTCTTGGGACTATGTCAGAACAGTTAAGACCAAACTTATTAGTAATGCTCAGTGCATAGTCATCATACTACATAATTTATGGCATACGTTCTGTTCAGGAAAAAGGAGACATCACTTTAGTATCTATTAGTAATCTGTCACTGTTATTTACATGGGAAGAAGTGTTAATAGAGTCTGGCATTTTTCCCTGATTCACCTCAGGTGCAAGAGCAAACTTTGCTCATAACTGGTTGGTACAATGCCCAGAACTGGCTGTCCAGTAGCTCCCTGTAGCTGTGCTACAGATAAATTCCAGCTAGCACAGAGATGCCAACCTGTTCTAGATTTTCTTCCTGCTGGAAGTGTATTAAGGCATGGATGTTCCTTTACAACCTAATTACTTCCTTCCCAACACGTTTTAATTTAAAGGTGGTGAATTTTATCCTCTCTGTCTATGACTGTCTTGTTTATGAATACTGACCCGCAAAGCTTCTCTGGGTAACTGGAGAGTAAATTCAAGCAAAGTTCTAAGTTATTCCTGTTTATACAAGTCAAAATGGAACCTATGCTAATGGAGCTGACATATACACTTGTACAAAAGTAGAGTTTGTAAGTACATGGAAGATTATTCTGTTGGCAGTAACAACAGATAAATGGTGGCCAGCAGCTGTTCTGTATTTGCCTGCCCGCAATCCAAGCGAAGGAGCCCAGCCACTGCTCCACACACAAGTCAGCAGTGGTCTGCTCTGCCCTGGCAGAGAGACACCCGGGAAAGACAAGTCTTCTGGGCTGCAGAAAAGACCCAGCAGGGGCTGGCACCTCGGGCTCGGACGGGACGCATGTCCCACCACACTGGTGTGGTCACTGGAAGCCACTGGTACCTCAGCTGGGCGCTCCTCGGCTTCCTCCTCCCCGCTCGTTACCCTTTGGAGACGCGGGCCCCACAGCTCGCAGCTACACAAAGCCCCTGCTAACCAGCACGGAGCTGGGGAGGCTGATCCCCCTTGCACTACGGCTAGCTTGTTATGTTCCTAATGCTCACATGGAGCAGAGAGAGCAGGGGGTATATTCACCCTGTGTAATCACAACTGTGTTCTCCCATTCAGCTCACTGCATAGGAACCTTAAGAACACAAAATGGACCAAAATAGGAACATTCTAACCAAAACCTCCCCCTCCAGAAATAAGACACCAAGTTCGTGTTTGCCATCTAGCAAAGGGAAACACTTTCTGAAATAGTTTTAAGTCAACTGAGATTAGATATAAAGTATCTCAACTGAGCTTTGTGTAGCAGAGTAAGGAACAGTTAGACACGTGCCTGTAAAATCTCTTCTCGTCCCTCAGTTGGTTAGTCTTGATAAATATCCTGGGAACAGGAAAAATTAATATTACAACTCAACAAAAGAACCCGCAGGGTATCCTAGCCTGATGAGGAATTATATTAGGCTCATTGGACTAGCTTTTGGCTGATTAAAAAGACTGAGCATTCATCACATAACAGTGTGGTAATTCAACACTAATATTTGGCAGTATTTTCATTTGCATAAATAAAGCCAAGGGAAACACCTTCCCTGTGCTATAAATTGTTGCTCTTCAGGGTTTTTGAGTAGCATTTTCTTTTACTTGGGAGCTGCTTAATAAACCACATCCATCATTATTTATCCCTGTGTGGTGTGTGGTACTCTAGTCCTCCTGCTGGATCCCAAGGAGACAAATCATACTGAATAACTAAACTTTTAATTTACTTTTGATTAAAAAAATAAAGGGAAGGAGAGGCAATAAATACACATGGGCAAACAGCTTCAAATGCAGTGTTAACATTAAGGGATCCAACAACACCCACACAGAGGGTGTACTCTCTCTGCACCTAACTACTCTCACTTCTTTTTTCTGTTATAAATCCAAGTGAACTAAAATCAGTCTCACGTGCTATGAAAAAGTTTCATTCACCAAAGTAAAGAAGTTCTATGCCCCAATCCCTCAAATAACCATGCTTGCTGGTTTCTAGGTTAGACAAAGTTAACACTTTTCACATAAATTCTGGGGCAAGAGAAAATTAAGTATGAAGGAAGAGCTAAGAGATTCCTAAATTGTGAACATAAGGAATATAAATTCCAAATAAAAATGAAATTTTGAACCACGAAAGAGAAATTATCCTTTTAACCCATTGATAGTGCTTTTGCAACACTCAACTGGCAGGATCATATCGAATCACAAATTCAAATGGTCAACCAAGTTCTGTAACAACAACCTATTTGAGAATGCAATCCTATACTTACCTCCCAACAAAATATCCCTGTAAATAAATTAGACATTTTCAAGAAATAGGTGTAATTGAATTGTCATAAAAAGGAACGAAATATTCATTCATTCTACACAAACACATACAAATTGCGAGTAAGCTTATATTAATTCTTATGAAGAACACCAACTCCAACATACATAATGAATCTGCCAAAGGCAATAAAACCAGAGAAAGCAACATTTCAAATATTTTATGGGTTCCTTCTGGATGAAAAACTTGAAGGAAAAGCAGTTTTAAAAATAGAGCTATAAATTAAGGAGGAGACAACAGGAAAATTATCAACTTGACAAGGGAAAGGAGAGAGTAGAGGAAAGGTACAACTTTATAAAAGACGCAAATACATTAAGCCTAGTGATGTAGCCGTTGGTAATAGAACAAGAGAATAAGGTAACAAATAAAACAGTGCATCTTTAGATTGACTGGAGCATCATCTCTGTGAAATATCTTTCCTTGTTCTGGTTTATTTATCAAGGTGAGACCAAAACTTCCTTCCAGTTACAGAATCACAGAATGGTTGAGGTTGGAAGGGACCGGTAGAGATCATGTAGTCTAATTCCCCTGTTCAAGCAGGGGCACCTAGAGTTTAAAAGACACCCAAACACTGTCTTAAGACAAAGGTGGCTTAGTCGTTGGATAAAAAGACAGAGCTCGGATTCAACTCTACTTCATCTTAGACAACTTCTGAGACCATTGAGAAGTCAGATCCTTCCCAGCTTCCCATTAATTTAATTTAATCTAGGAATATGCTCTTTGTGGCATATTCACTTTATCTCCAGGCACCTGTCTCGATGAGGAAACAATGTTCTCCCTGCAGCTAATCATTTCTAGAGGCTGCTTAGCAGAGAGATCGAGGAAAGAAGTCCAAATTGTGTTCAGATGGGCTCTCTTCTGGAAGACCTTCTCTCCCTGTTTCATACATAAGGTTGACAGGAAGGCTAACTTGCTGAGGCAGCTGGAGGGTTGTCTGCAATGTGTGTGCATAGGTGCACGCACTTGAGTCTCCTGCATACTTCAACTCCAGTCCATAAAACACTGGAGCTAAATGGCAGCACTTCCCTATCTCACCAGGGTCTCAGGAGAATAAGCATGGGAAAGCCCAAGACATCAAGGTGCTCTAGTGATACAATCACACAGCAGACGGACAGTGACCTAAGAAGGGGAGATGTGAACCACTCAACAGTTTGCAATGGGGACCCGAGAAGCTAAACCACTGACATAACACTTTGGATTTACTTTGCGAGAACTTTTCCACCCAGAAGGTCTTATGCAGTTCTTTGGAGGTCCTAGGTACTCAGGGAACCAATATACCTCTGTAGGCTTAATTTCACCTTAAGATATTGCAGGAATTTGTTTTAAACACATTATATTTACCCCTATACGCGATATAATTATGCGCACATTCAGCTTTAACTATTTCAAGGTCCCTGCTGGGGGCTGACAGCACAGGCAGAACATGGGCCTGCATACTATTTACACCACATGCACCATCTGCTCCAACATTTTAATGTAATTTACTAGGCAAAAGCTGAACAGCAAAAAAAACTGCTTGATGAAAGGTATTAAATTTCCCCTTCCCCAAAACATACCCTGCTGCTTGATATATGAATGTAATTCACCCATAACTAAGATTTTATTTAAGAATATATTCATAAATTAAAAGAAAAAATCCTAAGTCTACAAGGTAACATGGATATAATTTGTCTATTGACTACTAATTTGCTACCCATGAAGAACTGTCAAAACTTGAAAATCCTTTCCCCCAAAGCAAAGATGACAAGTGGACAGGTTAAGAGCTTAAAATTATTACTTTCCTTCAGACATCAATGTTGATGTTCTTCAATAAACAAAGAAAGAAAGATGTATTTACTGCAGCACTGCAGGCAAGTTCTACATGTTAAGACTTCTACTGGGCTGAAGGTGGCAGCACTGGGTCAAATAATATTGAAATTTTGGTATTAAGTCTGAGAACTAATCTGGAAAAGGGCTACCAAGTAGGACAAACTTATACTCCAAGAATCTGCTTTCAACCAGAAGTACACTCAAGGCAAAAAAGTTTCCACTTTTTAAAACAAAATTAATGCTTTGTCAAATTTACTACAAACTCCTTTCTTCGTGTTCAAAGGCACTTATGAAGGTTTAAAAGGCTAAAAGTTGCCGAGCAGTTCTGGGTCTTGAATTGTGTGTGATACCCTGATCTTTTATAGCAAAGGTATTCTTCCTAATATAAGATAGACTATTATTCCTCAAGAGAAATAAACACAAAATGAATACAGAATAAAGCATTAGGAAAAACACCTTTGCTGTAAAAATCAGGATATCACCTATAATCATATGCAACTTGACAAGAAGTTTTCTTCATCTTACTTAGAGCCCAGCATCGTCCACTCATTTCCTCCCTGAAGCCATAATAATAACCAATAAAAATTCATGCTGTAAAAACTCATATTTCCTCTTTCAAAATTTATACCATTGCCTATTACACTGAGCTTCAACCCAAGAAGCAAAAAGATGGGTTCTTTAAGAATGTAAATATCAACATTACTTTCAGAGGTGGAAGGTAGAAAAACTACACACAGCAGGAAATCATTACCAACTCTTCCTATTAGTAGCTTAAATACAGCTGCCTTCATGATTCGTAGGATTTAGGAAACAGGGTATCAAAACCAATTTCACACCCAGAGCTGAATGACCGTTTTTCCAAATGTTTCAAACCATTAGTCCAGTGATCAGACACAATCATCTCTTGTAGTTATTATACCGACATCTTCCTTTATTCTTCAACTTAAGACTCATTAAAGATCAACAAAGCAACATGAGAGTTAAAAATCATCAGAAAAGGAAAAAAGAACTCAAAGCCCTTTATGCCAATGTGGCAAAACATCGTATGCCCACAACTTAAACATTACATGAGTCTTCCTACAGTAAAACCTGTGGAATATGCAGGTAAGAGCACCGAGGACTACCAGAATGTGGGGACAAGCTTCCACACAGGGAGTTATTTTACGGCCAGGGCTGGCCAACCTGAAAAGAAATCACTGCTGAGAGTTATGCCTAAGATCTAAAGAGATCATGAGTGATATAAAAAAAAGGAAGAAGAATCAACTGTCCATCGTCTCTCCTCCTATGTGATAAGGAGCAGCAACTGAAACTACCTGGTGACAAGAGTCAACAGGAGGTGATTCCTCATTCAAGTTAAGTTTTAGAAGATCTTTTAGAAGGCACTGCAGGCACTGAAGATTTAGTGGGACTCAAAAAACCACTTTAACAAATTAACGGAAAAAGAAAGAAAAAAAAAACCTACAACAGCTATTAAAACCAAGGTATCTTTTTCAGCTTAGGATGCCGACAGCTGCAAAAACACATCAGGGAAATATTAGTATACCAGGCTGTATTCTTACACCCTTTGAGGCACCTGCTTGAGTCCTATCAGAGACAGGATACAGGGATGGACAGATCTTTGCCTTGGTTGGGCGTGCCATCCTTCGGTTATATTCTGTAATATATACAAATCCAAATTTCAAAGAGAGGAGGGAAAGTCATTACGGAATTATCTTTAAAATGTCCTTTTTAAAATTACTGTGGGTTTTTGTGGATGTTGTTTTGTCTCTGGGTTTAAGTAAACTTTAGCCCAATTTTCACATTTCCCCACCCCCAGCTCACATATTCTGCAACACTGAGCAGTGGGAATATTGCCATTGATTTCAATCAACCAAAGATCACACCCTAACTGCTTCCAATTTCACAGGTACTAAGCAACTTCATGTGATCGCAGCCTCTGAGTAAGCAAATGTCCTGTATTCCAAGGCTGCAATCATATCAAGTCAAACAGATTTGTGAACTTCAGCACCTACCAGTGAACACAATCTCTGCAAATCTTGAATAGTAAGTCTCTTGAAGCTCAGAAAAACATCTTGTGTCAACTCATGTTAGTTCTACGACTTACCATGGACCTAAAACTGAAACTACTTACAAGTGTACTGTAAAAGTTTCTATATTTTTCCTGCATCAATCAGGGTAAGAGAAACTGTTCTTTATATTAAGATTTATATACAGCATTCCTACTCAATACACTTTAAGATGACAAACAAAATGCACATAAAAAATTGAAAATTATAGTTTCTAGTTTAGCCTCTTTGGCCATATGAAAACATGCGATATTGTTCCCTGCATGTTCTTTCAACAATTTAAATAAAACACTGTAGTGGCATATATGTTTTATTTTTCTTTTAAAAACAGTTAATATCATGTATGATAGACATCATATTCACCATGCAGTTAGAAGTAGGATACTTTCCTAAATGCAAAACAACTCAAACAATATTCCACATCTGGATTGGCTTTAATAGAAATGGTACCTACAGTTCTTTTCAGGTTGCATTTACTCCTTCACACACCTAGACAGCAGGAACCTTCCCCATTGTCAACACGGAAATCCGAATGGATCACAAAACTGGATCATCCCCACTACCTAGTGAGTGACTAAGGAGGCAGCTGGTTGCCTCCCTCTTGGCGAACCCAAAACTGATTTAACATTTCCTGTATGTGAAATCTCAAGGCTGCAATAAAACACTAGCAGAGTCTGAAGACAATAACATCTCTCTATTTGAGAAATGTCAACAAAAAGCAATGCTTTCTTACTTTGTTACCTGTGGAGATCCATGTCAGAAACTGGAAATTTAGCTGGTTAAAAAGTGTAAGAAAAAGAGGGAAGGCTAGGGAACCTCTTTACAGACATCAAAAAAAAAAGGAGAAAATGAGCAGAATGGTAAGGCAGATAATGAAGAACACTCAACATTTTTGAACAAATGTGATGATTTTTCCCTATAACCAGTAAATTTCTGTTTAGATGTACCAAATGGCTCTAACACATTCTATTTAAGAGAGAGTGAAAACAAAGAAAGGTTTCTCCCTAAATATAAGTCATCAAAAGATTTTAACAGGTTGTTTTCTTTTGGAAAATAACAATTTAACAAACTTAATTCTGATTCCATAGGGTATTAAAGCTATGGTGAAACGCTTCACTCAAGACTGAAAATCTTAAATGATCTGTCAATACCATCAAAATTTGCTGCATATTCAGGTTAACCTCTAAGGAACTATAGTGAAGTGTTTCAGGCAGGGAATTGCGATTACAAGATCTGCCAGTTTGACAGAATCATCTGTCAACACAAAGAAACAGCTACTTAATGCCTAATATCCAGCCCCTTTGACCCTGTCTTTTAATCTGTCCACACAGCTTCTTCAGTTACTATATATATGTATATGTATGTTACTACATATGCACACACACACACACATGTACGAGAAACAAAACTGTATAAAAACCATCTGTGCTGAAGAATCCTCAAAGACTTTAAATTACAATCACTGAAGATGACCAGGTACATCCAACTTATACATTAAATGATTTGTTTCTGATTGCTTTACAAATCAGCATTTCATATTTAACACATACACAATGGATTTGAGGCTTTTGTAGGTAAAAGCTATCTTCTTTACCCTTAGGAAAAGAATATTTTCTTATGTAAAGAAAAGAAATGCTTAGCCACAAACATTAGATTTCATAAATATGTATTTTAATAGTCAATAACAAGCAAAACAAAAAGCCCCTAAGACAAAAATCCCAAACTGCAAGGTACTGGAAATGCCATATGAAGATCCTATTAAAATGCCACAGTCTTTCTGCTAGTTATTTAGTTTATTGGAGCATTGAAATTCTTCGAAGCAAAGGATAAACTGCACACAAGCACAATACATTTTAATAAGATCATTTCAAACAAATATTTTTGCGGAGAAAAGATTTAAATCATTTTTTGCTCATTCTGCCGTAGCTTCCCCTATAATTTCTGCAAACTCATTGTTTTCTTCTCCAGTTTGCAGCAGACTGTGCAGCATACCATGAAAAGGATCCTTCCAATTCCAGCCTGAGAACTGTCACACCAAGACAACTAACAAATACTCCTTCAGCACCAGGTTTGCCAGATAAAGATGAATAACATTTCTCTTTTCCACGCAGCCCTACTGAGCTGGTTCCTGGTAGCGTCTGTGAAGAGACTGAAGCAGGAACAAGCAATTCCCCAGTGACTATTCTAGCCTAGCTAACAAGAAAAGACTGGGCACAAGTAGGTGTAGACAACAGTGTTTCCTCCCTAGTCAAAGGAGTCACATCTGTATTGTGGGTCAGCACCCTGAGTTTAGATGCTTACTGTTAGGCCATATGATACCCATCTGTAACTAAGGAATTTTGCAATCATTGAGCAAAAGGTGGGGGAGGAGGAGAACCATTCGTGTTTTTCCATAAGCAGTTTTTTTGAGCAGTGTATCTCTATTTCTTTTGCCTGTGATTCTCCACTGAATGAAAATAGTGCTGTCTCCTACACAGGTAAGCAGACAATATTTTGAATCAAGGTATAATGACAGAGCTATTTGGAAAATACAGGCCTCCTCTCCCTGGCTGATGAAGACCCTACTTCTTGCTACTCTGCACTCATTTAACAGTCAAGGTTTTATTTTATCTTGAGTGTCCTACATAACCAACATGCTTTAGACTTATACTCTGATAACACCACTGTAGTAATGTAACTCAACTAAAAGCTTTGGAGCTTCAAAGAGATTTAATGGCTTGGGAGCAGGGTATTAAGCAAAGCATTGATCATGGAAACTGGAGGCACAAGGGGTGCTCTAAAGGTGGAAAGCAAACTATTTCACATTCACAAACTAACAAACTATTTCAAAACATTGAAAAAATTCACTGCTCAAGGATGGCTTTGAAGGGCGCTCCAGTGCTGCTAACAAAAAAAAACTGAAGGAGCTAGGAAAGAAAATTTTCACCTTCAGCCTTCTTCAAAGAAATTCTTCTTTCTATATGTCTGGATTGGATTTTCAATTCCAGACAAAGGCAGCTTGCTGCCATAACACTCAAATTTATGGGCTAGCAGCAGCAAACTTGGCTTCACTAAGCTGGCCTGCCTACAAGCTGCTGGGATTTAAACTGTTTTAAAACAGGAATAAAGAAAAAAAAATACTTGGAGCCGCAGCAAGCAGAGAAAATTGGCATTTGACTTGTTATTTGACTGAAAACATTAACTTACTCTCATTGTTATTTTAAACCAAATCAACTAATTGTTAGCCAGCACAAATTATGGCCACACTTCTTCCTCACTTGTGGCAAACAGATTCCAATGCTTCAATAAAGTCATTTCGAGAGGCATTAGACTCAGCCAAGTGTTTTTGCATAGCCACTGGAGAGATCAGAAGAGCAAAATCATGTTTACACAAAGTGCAGTTCTCATTAAATAAAGCAAAAAAAAAGAAAGAAGAAAGATTGACACTTCCATGACAAAGAGTTTCAGCCTTCTAAAAATATCTTGCTAATGGAGTGAAAGAATCTTTAAAAAAAAAAAAAAACAGTAACAGAATTTTTAATTAATAGTGCAAGTACAGAAGTCATTCAAATGCTGACCTTGATTTACTAGATTTGTGTGTTACTTGAAAGATTAGAAGTACAATGAACAACTAGTTAAAAAAGTTTTGGAAGGAAGGGATGTAATTTTGAAGACCATTATTTAGAATGTGACAAAAAGCTACGGGCCTATTAAAATTGAAAGCTTTTGTGTAGAAAACTTCCCACTGGTGTTTCATACACATTGATACACACATCAACATTCTTATATTAATTGCTCTGAGATCAGAGTTTAGCTCTTGTAACACACATTAAAAAAACCTAAACAGAAGAGAAACAAGAAAATCTGGTCATAAGTCTTATCTGATATAAATAGTATTGCAAAGTCATTTATTTCTGAAACTATATCTATACAGTCAGAATCTATATCACATTTATCACAGCATGAACATGATAGCCCTAGAAAGATCTTCAAGCATAAGCCATTAACCCATCGAGGGGGAGCTCTGGAAAAGGATTTACATCTCAAAGAAAACAGTCACATAAAGCACATAGAGACTTTGAAGAAAACATGGGACCCTAAGTAACTGGAAAACTGAGCCATTTATAGTTACCATACTTGAACATCGAAAAGAAAGACCTTACAGCACATTAAAAGACAACAACAGCTTAAGAAAGCAACTGCAACAAGATCAACTGAGTTTAACATAGTTACTTGAAAGAGCACTCCCAAGAAATAAATGGATCACATCCCCAAAGGCTCCCATTCCTAACAAATGGTACTGGAAGGCACTGACTGACAGAGGTCTGAGCACCTACCAGCGGCACAGCACTTACACAAACAGCCTGTTCTCTGCCAATGAAAAATCAAGCTCATAAAATTCCCACTCTGAAAATAGGCAGAAAGAAATGTCGATTCTCCTTCCTTCCTGCTTATGTGCAAGTTTTAGAAGGCAAGTCATGTTAGATGACATTTCTCAGTAATAATTCCAGCTAAATTAAATGATGCTGCTCTTAGTGTAGTTTCAAACTCATAAATAACCAATCTGAGGCACAAAACAAAACAAAACAGAAAGCAAACTATCATTTACCCACCAACGAAGCAGCAATATGAAAGATGTCAGATTCCTCTTTCTATACTTCAGAGATAATGGAACATTCTGATATTTCAAATACTAGTGGATGCTATTTGTTTATGACACTTTTAAATCTGAAGTGCGAGTGCACTTGACTTCTCTTGCAAGACAGAAAAACACACACGCCAATTCATTATGTTATCTTTTAAAGCTGAGGTTCATCGGTCTCCTCCCCTCACAGAACAGAAGCCCAGCTCTGCTTGCGGCCCCACGGACAGGCTGCAGCGGCGGCACGCAGCCTCTGCGCTCCAGGTGAGGACTGCTGCTCCCAACGGGAACGCCTGCACTCGCGAGGGAGCAGGGGGCAGCTCCGACTGTGACACCCGCTGCCCTGCAAGTGTTTGCTAGCAGGGACGTCAATGAGGTAAAGGCGTTTCCGTACCTGAGTTAACCAGCTGTTGCTCCATGACCCCGCAGCCCAGGACCTCCAGCCACTCTCCTTGGAAGTTGATCTCCATCTCAAAAGAAGGGTGAGTAAACGGGAAGTAGCAGTCCACCCATCTGACTTGCAGCCCTGCAGCAGTGTATTTTTTAAAAAATAATAATAATGAAAAAATAGAACAGTGCATGTTTAAAAAGCCGCCCCTCTAAGCATCTGTAAAACTTGCCCTTCAGCTAATGATACCAATTACAACAATCCAGAGAAAACAAATAGCAAACAAACCAATTTATAATACTTGTGTGAGGCAATAAATCTTAAAACTTGTGGGAAAAAAATGACCATGTCTTTTCTAATATGAAAAACACTTTGTGCAATTCAAGCACCCTTTGAAACCAAATCAATCATTTGTCAGACTCAAGCAACCACCTGGCAGAAAATGAAAATGAGCCTAGTTCATGAGAAGGTGGGTAATTTTGTTATTCTCTGCACCTTGAAATAACCAACTGCGCCTCACAGGAAAGATAAAATCTTTCATTTTTACTTAGTATTTTATTGACCAGAGGCAAATAAATCTTTTTCATTTTTCCCCCCCATACACTTCCATTGAAATCTATTTAAAACATGAAACTATT
>NW_010578964.1:366032-381935 GCF_000705375.1 Tinamus guttatus | reverse complement strand
CAGGCATCTCGCAGGAGGTGAAGAGCTCCGGGTCGCTGCTCTTGTCTGTAAGTAACGAACCCAGGGAAGGAACTGGACGTAGCTGGCGCTCTAAAGCGAGGATGCTATCAGATACTAAGCTAAACTAGTAGCTGGCAGAGCTAGTCTAATTGAGACTCCTAATGAAAAAGGCCTGACCATAGGCCCCCCTGCCCACACGCCAAACAAACCGCACTCCATTAAAAGCGGCCGACTGCTTCCCCACAGCACAGAGGCAACAAAGCCAGAGACCCAGATGGTCCTCACTAACCAGAAATTCTCTTTGTTCCTGTAACGATTATTTTTACAGATGGATTCTATGGGAGAAAAGGAAATCTGCAAAATGGAAGCCACTGAGCACAGAAGGCATTAAAACCTGTCCACTTGAGTGGTGTGGCAGTTCTTAAGTATTCTGCACTTCATTACTCCAGCCAATTCATCTCACTACAGCAGTCGGGAGCTGGCTGACCATAAATGTACTGTAGCTCATGTCTTTCAGCATTTATTAGCCAGATCCTTATGCCCTCAGTAAATGACAAAAAAAGACAAAATAAAACAAAAAATCCCACTCCTTATACTTACAGATCTCAGAACACTCTGCCAAGAAGATGTTATAACAGAGTTAAAAGAACACAGAGCAGAACCATATGTTTGATCTTCAATATATTCAATGGCTATTCAATGAGAACTAACAAAAGTAGAACTGTTAGTTAAACATGGATTTACTCATCCTCCTGCCATCCGTCAGAGGTGTCTAGGAATTTGGGCAGATAATTAAAAAATATGAATCAGAAATAGATTTTTTTTCTGAAGGTGATCTAATGAAAACATTAAAACATGATTTAAAAAAATAGGTTCATATCTTCAACACTCCATCCTCGCCTCAAAACAGTCAGTGTGATGCTTACCTCAAAGCCCTTAGCTGCTTTACTTGATTGCATTACAAATTTATCTGCTTTTCAAAATAACCACTGCTTAGCTCACTTCTTTCCTTACCCTAGCAGGATGGTGCGAGATCTGATCATAAAGGCAGTCCTTTTCAGAGGACTAGGATGACAAGCTCAGCAACTGCGTATCAGCTACCTGGAAACATCCCAAATATGCTAACTAGCATATGCCAACCTGGCCACTAACGAGGCCCTAATCCGCTGCCCAGTGTGAGGTGCCTTGATAGCCGTGAGCGACACACGGGGAGGGCAGCCCTCGTCGGAGGCTGCTGTGGGATACCTGTGGGATACTCTCCTTCCTCCCAGCCAGCATTTTGCCAGCAGAACCTCCCGAGAGGCGGAGGAAATCCGTGTGTGCCTTTCCACAGCTCACTTGCTGCGAATCAAGTGTCCAATTCCTAAACACCCAAGCAGGTAATACTTTCAAAGCCCAAACTGCTCAGTATTTCACATGTTTTCCTCTTCCTCTATATCCCAACATGCAAAATCTTAAGTCTATGCAACTGTAGAAGCAGAAAGGCAAGGTACAACTCTGGACAGAGGATTAGGGGCAGGGGGAGAGAGTTCAGGGGATTTTAGCACCCCTTATTAGCAAAAATATTTTTTAAGACAGCACTTTTAGTAAACGAGCTGTATAGAAAAGATGTCTTCGTTACACCAGCCTCAGTGGAACAGCTGGGCACCTTAAATAAGGTTTACATGGCTTTCAGGAACTGGTCACTTAAAGCAAGTAACAGCTGTGCAAAGCTGTATCCAGTTTTATATCTGTCAGTGGATCCCTCCATAAAGATCACTGTATTTTCATAGCATTTTTTCCTGCAGCAGTCATTTGTTCCATTAAACTCTAAATTTCTCATTTGCTTTACATTCATTTCCTGAGCCTAGACATGAATAAACCAAATATGATACATATTTCTCAGGACACTGTTAAGTGAAGTAAATGAACTATAAACTATATAGACACAAGTGATTTGGGTAAGGGCAACTAAAGCAATGTTTTGTGAGTTTGTATTCACTCTGTCTTATTTAACAACTACTCTAATGAGATAGAAATGAAAGCAACAGCTTGCTAGTTATATGTGTTCATTATAATACACTTGGAATTTACTGCAAACACTAGAAATAACAGGAGAGGTACAAGGCTCAGAAGTGTCAGCAAAAAGAAAAATGAGTATTTGTTTGGAAAACGGTCCTTGGAAAGTAGCATATCCGAGGAAGAGAGTAAAATATAAAGTTATTAAATAACAGGAAAGGAACTTGAATCTACTGCTTACAAATAAGAAAGAGTTGTTTGAAGACATGACTGTCAACAGCAGCCTTGGCTGTCATCATTGTAAGACTGAAGAGTTCAAGAGAGTTCAAGATCCTAAAAGGTGCGAGGAAAACAGGTAAGAAAATAAAGATCCTGGACTTCAGAAAAGCAGACTTCAACTTGCTTGGGGAACCCTTAGGAGGGATCCTTTGGGAGTCTGCCTTGGAGGGCAGAGGAGCCCAGGGGTGCTGGGAGACCTTCCGAGGCAGCCTTGGCAAAGTGCAAGAGCAGCCCGTTCCCCCAGGCAGGCAGAGGACCTGGCAAAACATAAAACCAGCCTGGTTAAACAGTGAGCTATTGAGAGAGTTAAAAAAAAGGAGTGTTGGAGATGGAGAAGGGGAGAGGCTCCCCAAGAGGCAAACAGAAATATTACTCAGGCCAGTAAGGAAGGCAGAAGCCCAGCTGGAGCTCAAACTGGCAGGAGACATCAACCACAGGCAGGGTACTACAGGGAAGTCAGCAGAAAGCAAGAGCAAGGAAGATGCAGGTCCTGCTGCTGAAAGGGGCTGGCAAGTTAGTTACAAATGACACAAAAAGGGTGAGGTACTCATTGCATTTTGGAAGGAACAGGAGCGAATTTTGGCCTGTTTACATAGAGCAACAAATCAGAGAAAGAGCACAAGGTAATTCTTGTCCATTTGCCTTAGCAGGATCACTTCCAAATGTCTCAGTGCAGAAAGCCTTTGGTAAACGACAGAAGGCTTAGCGAGAAAACTGGAGTTGGGGAAGAAGGACCTAGTGTGGGAGGAAAACTAAAATAGTTAACCTTAACTTGCTGGTTACACGATAACTCATACCAGACAATTATTTCACTTACAGATCTTAATGTGGAGATGGAGGTGTAAGTTAATGATTTTATTTTAAAAGTGTGCACAGTATCTGGAGGTAATGGAGGGAAATTAAGAAAGGTGATCTCTAGGCTGAATATTTGAAATAGCTCCCCAACAGCAAGATCTCATGAAAGAAATGGAATGAACATCACTTGCAGAATACAAAATTAGGCAACACACACCATTAGATAAGGTAATAAAGGGAATTATCTTACATTGCCAAAAATTGAAGACAACTGACTATATGCTCTGGATCTTTCTCTCTCTGATATATGTCACTCCTTTTGCAGACAAACCTTGGGAACATATATAAATGCACATTTTAATCAAGTCTTTGACCGTCCATAACCTAGTGATAAGCAACTTTTGTTAAATTATTTACTGGCAGGTACCGTCAACACTGAAATACCCCCCAATCCTGAAATGCACATTTTAATCAAGTCTTTGACTGTCCATAACCTAGTGATCTTTAAGCAACTTTTGTTACATTATTTACTGGCAGGTACAGTCAACACTGAAATACCCCCCATTCCTCATAGTGCAGGTTAAGTAAGATAAAGCGAAAGTGGCTCATTAAATATTGTGTAAACTAAGCTTAAAGCAACACACATTCAGCATGGAATAAAGGAAGGAAAAAAAAAAACAGGACAGTTAAACTCCAGAGTTCCTCACCCTATCACAGAGCTGAGCCAGGAAATGCACAGAAAAGCACCGCAGAAGTCTGAGTTCAGAGCTTTCAGCCTAAGCTACTTTATGCAAAATTAACTTGCATCTAACCCAAGCTACGATCCAAGCAATCTGCCTATGGATAACAAAGCCGACTCCAATACAACATCTCAGAGGCTTTCTGTAACCAGATACATGCTATCCAACTAGGACAGGGGTGAGAACTGCACTATTCTGCGGACAGCACAGGATGTAAAGAATACAGCCAGAGGGAAGTAGAACAAGAATAAAATTTTTGCTTTTAAGAGAACATCAGGCCTTACAGAATATCCACCAGAGGGGAAAAAAAAAAAGAAAAAAAAATTTCTAAGGAATAACAAATGCAGTAAAATACATTTTAGTTTTAATTACTTTCATGTCTTAACACAAAAAGAGAAGAGAAATGCCCCACAATAAGAGGAAGAAGCCTTCCTTCAGCCTGGAGATTTACAATCATTTAAGTTTTTTTTTAATATCTTTCTAGCCACTGTATGGACTGTAGAAGAATTAATAATAATCAACATACTGAAGCTTAAAGTGCTGCATCTGTCAACAGTTACAGAAGGATGTCACTACAGTTTAGATATCACTAATAACTCCTAGAAAATGTTCTCTTTAACAACACCCTGAGCATTTGAGACATTGATCTAAAAAATATCATTTTTCCTATTATTCACTTTTATCCTAATTGTGTATGTTTCGAAAGGCTGCTGGCAAGCAAAATAAAACCATAAGAACTAAAGCCAGGAAGATAACAAAATTTCTTTCAAGGTGCAAATAAAACAAAAGCAGGTAAACGTTTTCTTTGTTGTAAATTCAGCTTTAGAATTTCAGAGAAAAATTCAAGCAGTCATGTATAGGACTTGATACTGTCATCAATCCATCCTTGGAACAACTGCTGTAAAGTCAGTGGGCATCTTAAAAGAGCCCACTGAAAGGAACCAGCATATCCCATGCATTCGAATACTATCCAGCATTTCTGAACTGATTCTTTTATTTTTGTGGAGGAAAGACCAGCCTCATTGTCAGTAAACAGCATCAACAGAGCAATTTTAACTTGAGCCATTTACAAATTCAACTACAGAAACAGGTATTTCTGAGGAGAGAATAGTATTTCATTCTTATACACAGACATTATTACCCTTCCTTATTCCACTCTAAATACCACACAACTCTTCACAACCACACAGTTTTCCAGCCTGTAGCTGGGTCTTCATGTGTCCTCACCCGTGTGCCTGCCCACCACATTACCCTGGCACAGCAGAGATCAAACCTCACAAGGGGTGACACGAGGGGTGTCTGCCTCCACACAGCGTGGCAGGCACCAGTATTCGGAAAAATCAGGAGGAATGTGTGTTGTTTGATGGGTTTTCCTTAGTAATTTCACTAATTGTGCACCTAGTACAGTTAAAAATAATCGAATATAGAAGTGTGGTTGAAAATGTAAGAACACAGTTGAAAAGCCAATCCACAGCAAGTTACTCTGACATTAAAAGACACTTGAATGGCACTAACCTTCTTGTTTTTATTACTCAGCAATATAGCAGCATCAGAGTACTGGATTGCCACCCACCCACCGCCAGCCCAGGCCAAAACGTGCCAGAACCTACCATCCCCAAAGACGTGAGCCATGAGCTTCGTGAGCACTTGCTTCAGGTTGAACTCCACCAGCCTCACTGCCTCCATGGTGTGAGACTCCTGCTTGTGCGCCGTGCGATGGCCTTGCTCAAACAGCTGGAAATCCTCACCGCCTTCCACATTGCGGAACAGCTGAAATAGAAATGCAACAACACCAGACCAGTGTTTTGTATGCAGGTTTACAAGGAAAACAGCAAAGATCTCAAAGGGAGTTTTACTGATTTCAGTACGAATCTCACCTGCTAAGTCTTGAGAGCAAAATACATAAATTCTGATCAGTAAACAAAGACACGCTGAAATAGAAATGCAACAACACCAGAACACCAGTGTTTTGTATGCAGGTTTGCAAGGAAAACAGCAAAAATCTCAAAGGGAGTTTTACTGATTTAAGTAGGAATCTCACCTGCTAACTCTTGAGAGCAAAATACATAAATTCTTATCGCTAAACAAAGACATAAACTATTAAAAGAATGGAAATATTCAATCAATAAGTTTTATTTCTGTACCATAACTTCAATAATAATAATTAGCTACAGAAAATTATTTTGGGGTAAGTGATTTTTTTCCAAATTCTGTTATTCTGAAAGCTATTGTGCAGAACAAGGTACTCCGTATGTATGTATAAAACTATGGTATATCTAAACTACCTTCCAAGAACTATAAAATATGCAATAGCATTAATCCCTGATTCAACCTTTTAAATATTTAATATTTCATAAAAGAAATAAAATCCACATATTTTTACATGGAATCAAATTAATTTTAACACAAAACCTGGTCCCACAGCAAAGGACTTTAAATTTCCTACATCTGATTTATGTGCAGCACACTTTATTTCTGTAAGGGCTACCATCTTCTCATGTTCCTTTAGACACATCACTTTCCTGCATACAGAAATCTTGCCTGTGTGTAATGTAAGGGTTTGGGGTGTAGTGGGGTATTTTCAGATTAATTACAAAGCACATGGTCAGGTGAGCCACTGCGCTGGGGATGTGACCAACTTGTTGTATCCGTAAAGGCTGCTCTCCATCACATCCGAGCAAGTAAAAGTTGTCTGATTCAGGGTACATTTGCATGTATTTCTGTCGAGGAACTCACAAATCACTAAGTACCAGCGATTCTAATTCCTCTCGAAGAGACCAACAAACCACTCCTGCTAAGTTATGTCATTAAAGGTTCTGTGTTGGAGAGACAGACAGCTTGCAGGGGACTCCTGTTGGCAACTCTTACAACGACACACAAAACAGCGCGCTCAGCTTGGAGGGAAGAGGAGTTACATGCAAAAGCATTTCTAGTGCCCCTCTCCTCCTCCACCCCTCTACATCCAACCTATCTCAGGCACAGGAAAAAAATTAAGTTTTTCAGATTTTTTTCATAGGAAGTCTCCTAACATGACTAGCTCTTAATTCAAGAGAATTAAGGGGGGTAACCGTAATTCTTGGGCACACATGCAATCTGTTGTTTTGACTGCAGACTCACTTTGCCTTCTTTAGAGCACAAAATGTTTTTAAAAATTCCAGTGAACCTCCAAGCAAGCCACCAATGCTGTTCACAATCAACATGGGCTGATTTCTACATGTTTCTCTCAGACACAGTGCTGTGCAGAAGGAGCCTGAGTTTACACAACAGGCAAGCTAGTAGCCAAATGAATGGAGGGAATAAAAAATATATATATATCTAAATTTGCATTTTATACTTTGTATTACTAGTCAGGAGGGGTCTGGGCTGGCAGATTGGGAAAACACAGCCCAAGTTAACTCCTTAGCACACTGCAGGAAAACATGAAACAAAGGGAGAAAGAAAAGCATTGCACAAAATAATTATTCATCAAACCAACAAAACACTGCTACTAATCCAAAGGCAGCAGCCCGACAGCCCTGCTACCGCCCTCCTGGGCAGCAGGTTCGTTATGCGGGTGCCCATGGGGAGGATTAAACCCCTCCTTCCCAGCACGGTCTGCGGGGCTGGCACGGGGCGCCTGGCAGGCGCCCTGCTCGCTAACGCCCCGTCAGCAGGGCCCTTTGGCCACCGATACGCGCAGGTGGAGGCCGGGGCTCCCAGGGAGCAGCTTTAGCCTGGCCAGGCTAATCCTGACACAGTCTCTCCGTGGTGGGGGACAGGATCCTTCACGCGGCTCTCTGGAGCGGCCAAGCCAGGCCCCGCTCGGAAAGGCCCTCTGCAGCTCCCCGTTTGTTTCTGTTCACCGAAGAGATGACTTTCATATGCTGAAAGTTGCCTCAAGCTCACAGAGGTTTGTATCCTTCAGAGTCAAATATGCTGTATTTCTAAATTAGAATGTGTGTTTTCCCCTATTTCACTAATATCTTAGGACATGAAACTCGGTGTCTTTACACAGCAT
Organism: Tinamus guttatus; assembly: GCF_000705375.1. The sequence goes on along the minus strand of NW_010578964.1, from coordinate 374,126 downwards.
TTGCACACCTACATGGCAGTACTTTTCTTTACCATTGCCCCACTCCTGAGATGGTGCTATCGCAATTGCTTTTCGAGGCAAAAATCTACTTCAGTGGGCTGTATCAGATATGAAGGGAAAATAACAGGAGACCCAGTAAACACACCCAGCCACACACGAGCCCTCCGATCTGCCCGGGTGTTTGTCCTCCCAGCGGAGCCCAGCACCGTCTCCTCCCTCGCGCCAGGCCCGGCACTCGGAGCAGCGAGCGGACAGGGAAACAGCCGAGGAGGAGCAGCGAGCCCCGAGACGGGGCAGAGAGACAGAGCTAGAGCAGCTGAGCTCCCATCAGCTGCCTTGCAGCAGCAGCAGGAGACAGGCGGGCGCACGGGCATGGGGTCCAGCTGTGCCAGCTCCCCAAGCATCAGGGAGCTCCCGAAGGCCTGGGAACAGCAAGGAAACGGCCCCTTCCAAGCAGGCATGCAGGGGAGCTCCTTTTGGCACTCCTCCATGCGCTCCCCATTGCACTGCAACCGGGAACACAGCGGTAGTGAGAAAAAGCGCATTGCTATCGTACTGTTCACTCCCTTTTTCTTCCATTCACAAATATTGCTATGCTGGTAGAAGCAGTTTTAAACTGATATACCAACTCCATCAACATGATGGCTGCGCTGTGCAAAGTAGACGCCTTGGGTGAGAAACACTGTCACCTTCCTGTGCACATTAAGCCAGCAAAGCTGGCTTTGAATCAAATGAAGGGTGAGCTGCGTATTGCCTCATCATGCAGATGGAAATAAATAAATAAATAGAATTTCTAGGGCTTATCACCATATCTGACTGATGCTACATTACAAAAGAGAAGGGAAACAAAGTGACCTTACCATCTGGCATGACATTTACCCATTACACTAGGATGGCTCCTAATAAGAATAAAGTCAAATTTGGTAACCTATGAAATACCAATTTTTAATTGGACAAATAAATGCTCCCTTAAAAGTTTTTTTACTGCATTTCTTGGTCTGGCACATGTGTGCTTTCAGCAAAGAATCCTAACATCTTTAAAACTATTTGACAGACAAAAACAAACAAACAAGCAACAATCACCACTTTCATATCGCTTCATTATCCACACACTTAGGATTCAGATCAAGTGCACGTTTCTCTTTACAAGATGCTGACATTCATATTAGGTTTCGGAGTAGAAAGATGAATGTAAGAACTTGTCTTTTGACCATGCAACTGTGTATTTTTCCTGTCTGTCATGCATACTCCAGTATTAAAATAATGAATACATAATGTTCACATACTCATCCTCGCGAAACAAGCCAGCACTTAAAACGAGCTCCGCAAGAGGATCCGCATGCGCCAACGCTCATCACTGCCACACCTAACACGTGGTGACTCGCCAGCCTGGACAAATATCCCTATAAATAAGCAAACAGCTGCACTCTCAATCCACTTACAAATAGTACAACCACTTCCACATATTAAATGTCCTGTAATGCTTAACTGATGGATTAGTAAGGATGCTTACTTGAACATGGCTCATCGAAAAGAAAATTTACTGCCAGTCCCAATCAGCCTCCAACACAATGAAATTTATAAACCTGTACCCCAATCCAGGCAGCTTCACAGGCTATAAAGACATACAGGCAGCCAGCTGAAGAACAGAACAGTCTTTACTGGGTATCAGTACGCTTTCCTTCTGGGAGAAAATAGCAAAAAAATAAAAACAACAAAAAAACCCAAGTTGCATGGCCTCTTGCATGGTGCACACCTTAAATTTCTGGATCTTACAGTTTTCAGACCTCCCATTTCTGTTTCAGTTGTTTGCTCGGGTTTTTATTTTTTTAATCTAATCAAATATTTCTGCAAAAAATAATTCATCACCTACTTTTAAGGGAAAATCATACAGATGTTTTCAGACAGCAAAAAAATAAACCCTAGTATACACAATCAGTTATAGTGAGATACATATTATAATTTCTGTTCACATGGTAAAGGAAATTCCTTTATTTTAAGCACCCTAGATGAAATAAAAGTAATAAAACTCACACTAGTCGCTTTCAAATTTTTTGGACCATGAACCACTACGAAAAATCTCACCGACTGCCTGATCCTCTTTGCTGTAGAATTTTCAGATAAGGAGAATACAAATAAAACACAGCTCATTAGGGAAGCAAAGCTCTACTTCAGGGTATGATTTACACACTGCAATTTTGAAAATGCTGATCTTGCCGGACCCAAGTTCACAAGCTGGACAGCCCACAGCATAAGGGAAGGCAGTTCCACCTGGGCAGGTCCACCTGAGTTCCACGGGTAAAAAGCCATGCCTTTTACCCAGGCCACTTCAACCAATTTCAGCCTCAGGAATAAACTCACCGAATCACAGGATGGTTGAGGTTGGAAGCGACCTCTAGAGGTCATCTAGTCCAACCCCCCTGCTCCAGCAGGGACACCTAGAGCACGTGGCACAGGGTTGCGTCCAGGTGGGTTTGGAAGATCTCCAGAGACTCCACAACCTCTCTGAGCAGCCTGTTCCAGTGCTAAGAACTCACACCAGAACTCAAGAAATATTCTAGCAAAGTATTGCTACTCTTCTTTTTCTTAATATGGGGGCTCCAGTTCAGATGTCCAGTTCCTGGAGGTCGTGATGAGGAAAGGAGCAGCTCTCAGGTTGTTTGGGACCAGTGCGCTACTCGCAACCAACATCTCAAACACCTCCTGAAGGCAACAGCAACCAGCTGGCTAACACACATGAGTGAGATTCCCAGCTTGATGAGCAAATGGGCACGCTCCAGGCCATTTGCCATGTCTGGACGTGTATCAGATGTTGGTCCAGCAACTGCTGGCACGCAGTGGTATCACGAAGTGACACCACAATCATGGATCCCATGTAAGGAGGTATCTGGGAGATGTCCACCCTAAAGTAAAACTAGTTCCATGATTTCCACCTATATCAGAAAGCTGACTGGATTCCACTCTGCTACAAAAAGCCAGGAAGACCCAAATCCCCCCTGACTCACAAATGCTAGGAGGTGGTAAGAGATAAAACGCCCTCAATTGAAAGGATTGGTAGGCCAGGCCATGACTCTCCATGTCACAAATGAGAGCATTTGGCCGTGTAAAGCCACAATTGCCAATTGGGGAAAAAAAAGAAAAAAAAAGAAAACAGGTTAATCGGATATTCAGGTTTATCCCAAAGCACAACAACAGTCAAATGCTTGAGTAAAATAGAAGGTAATATATGTAAAAAACAGATAAAAAGGAACTTTTTTTAAAGACATTAAAAATAGGGGAAAGGTACACAAGTAGGAAATCACCAGAAAAGAAGTACACATTTATACGAATAAGACAAACAGCTACATTACCTAGGACAGGTGCATTTACAAGTCTAGATATAAATACTATAAAACTATGATATGGAAACAGTTTTTTTCCCCCGGTGAATAGACCTGCAAAATTAAAAGCAATACACAGATGCCAATTATCCTTGTGTTGGAGGGGCAGGCCTTGTTTTTAACTGAATGATTTATGTTTCTCCATCGACACCAAAGCAGGAGGGAAAAAAAAAAAAAATAAGCCTTTTTTTCTATAGACATTTCCATGGCGATTCAGGACGTATCGCTGTTACTGCTTCCCCACTTTGAGCCACCAGCATCGGCGTGTCTGATGAGCGCATCATCTCCTCCCTCCGAACAATCTGCTATCGGCCTCCATTAGGAGGAGGTTACTGAATTAGAGGAGCAATTCCCATGCTTTCATACCCGTTCCCTTAAAATTTATGTGTAAGGCAACGCAGGCCGTAAAACACCTTACGAAACACCCTTCTGACGCATAAGCAGCACTCGCTGCCGCCCGGGAAGAACGGCACGCTGGAGGCTGGCACTGCACAAATCATGCTATTTGGGAGTTAATTTTTAAGGAGAATAAACTATTTTATGTCCGGGCTAATGAAGCAGATTTGGAAAATTTAAAATTCCGATAAATTCAAGTGGAAACCATCATGAAGTGGTTTTTTTGTTTGTTTTTCAACTTTGTGGTTCAATTTTCAATGGATAAGATAATGCAATGATAAATGTAATAATTTATTAACATTTAATAATTTTAAACGGGCAAATCAAAAGGACAAAGTAAAGCAACAAACACTCTATAATAAATAAAATGTATGCTACTCGATACAAATGAAATCTAAATGAATCTAAATGAAATCTACCTGCCAGTGTGTTGAAAAGCTTCCGACTAAGAGTTAACAGTTTTTCCTTTAGTTTCATAGCTTATCCTCCATATTGTGCAAATTTCCTCATGGTCACAGCTTGCAATGTGGTTATGAATGAGAAGTCTCAGATGAAGGCAACAGGCCTTGACATTCACACGTTTCTGTTCAGTGTGTTATAATTTAAACATGAGTATAAATAAATGAATATAAAAATATTTCTCTTGTATAGTATTACCTCCATTTAATCTTTTTTCAGCTCAGACAGTTCCTTCTGGAATTATGCACGTTTGCGGGTTTCCTCAAAGAAGCAATCAGAATACAAAACAGAGAAACAGTCACCAGTAAAATTACAGAATTACATGTTCAATTTTTTCACTAGGCTCTTGGATGGCGCTTGTAAATTTTTGCACATGGCAAGACTTTAGCAGGTTTCAATACTGAATTGCAGCAAAAATGGGCAGCTTTAGATCACGCACATAGCTAGAACTTAGGCATGTTCCCCAGTAAACAAAACCTTACACACTGTGCGCCAGGCCACTAGCATCAGTTCAAGATGCCTTCAGGATTTTTCAGACACAAGACAGTACACATTTGCCATTTTATCTACCACATACCTAGCTTCACATTCATCAAATACCGGCATTCTCCTATAGCATCACAACCATTCCCTTGAAAAGGGAAACGAACAAACAAAAAAAACCAAACAACCCATAATGCAATGAATGAGATCACTGTACACTACGTATCAGCATATAGCTGGTAGGTATCAACAAAATTTTCTATAGGAGGCTTCCCACTTATTAATCTTCTTCTTACACTTCCCTTTATCTCCTTTGTGTGGGAGAAAGAAATATCCTGACTATGCTGACAAATATTTCCAGGGACATATTCCTTAAGAATTATTTCAATAATTAGATCAATCACTTCCAAGTTCTCATAAACACTATCCTATAACAGGGTAGCTATTCTAATTTTGTGGCAGATATGGTGCCCTCTTCTCATCTAGAAGCCTGAATTTCAGCTGAGATGAAAAATCTGGCATGAACTTAAAATGTTACAAAATGGCATTTTCATAATATAGTACCAATTTATTCTTGCATGTTATAATCATATTATAGCCAGATTATACAACAAATTGTAACTATGAAGATGCCTAAGTTATAACCATGAAGATGCATATGTAAAAGAACAGCTAACAAATAAGACACAATACATCTGTAAGTTTTTCCTTTTTTTCATTACCAAGAAGTCATTGTAAATGCCATTTGATACCATACAGCTTGCTGCACATCTCCACAGGTAGATGCACTTTCAAAATGGCCAAGGAAGTGGTAGAGTGGTGAGAAAACGCCCATGTGCATGACAGGAATCTTTCCCACCAGGGAGAAAAACGGTGCACTAAGCTTTCCCCACGCCTCCCTCCGGCATCGTGCTTCCCTGCCAAGCTCCTGTCACCTACTTGCAACCACATTAAGAATGGTCTACATCTAAGTATTATTAGTATAGGTTCATTCTTAGATATATAAATGTCAATTTGGCAATATTGCTATGAGCATACACAAATTGTAGCAATCAATTACTGTTTAGAAAACAATGTGGCTTATTTTTACAGGCAATCAATGATACAGCAGAATATTTAACAACACTCAAGCATCTGCAGTGCACATAAGTTGTGCCAACGATATATATAAACTCAAGAGTCTTGGACATATACCTAGAGCTCTTCAGCTGGTGCCTGTTCTCAGACAAGTTTACTGTGTATATATCACACATCCATAACTATCAGCTGCAACAAACCCTCCTTTCAACGCAGGTAGAGGATGAGACGAAGCATGGGACAAAGATGATGTTCATAAATGAAGTTTGGAGCTATTAACAGAAGACAGATGATTGAGTCAGAGTTTTACTCTGTACTGTAGATGCAAGAACTCGTTTGGAGCTATTAACAGAAGACAGATGACTGAGTCAGAGTAGATGCAAGAACTCACAATCATGAACCCTTCAAGGGCTAACATGACAAAGTTTTATGCTAAGATTACCTCATTGGAAGGTACTTCTGACATGATTAGAACTGAATTGTGCAAATCATTAGCTGTGCCAGCTGTTTTCTTTCAGATACTGTTTTATTTTGATAGGTTTCAAGACTGTTGTCCACTTTTCACATTTTTCTGGGAATGTTTTTAAGTTTTCTTTTTTTAAATCAATATTTTTCATCCGTATTCTTCTCAAATTAAACGTATTCCTACGTGACCACCCCCTTGATCTTTATCAGGGTGCAGCATATCATCTGTGTGACTACAACTGATTTAAGTGCATGCACTTTGCTCAAATACAAGATCAAGCAACTTACCCAGGATCTCTTTCATCCCAACTACAGAGAGCTCCTACCTCGTGACAGGAGAAGAGCCGAACTCCTTCCATCTGATGAAAGACTGGGTAGTGGGTGTTGTCAATTGTATCACGACGGTAGACGTCTCCCACAGCCAGAAAAGCATCTAAGCCAGAATGTATCAGGTCCCACTGATGAGCTGATGTGTGTGCTCTTAGCATGTGATCACGATTCAAGTAATAGTTATCCTCTTTCCTCCTGCTGGCATGGTCTTGTGGGATAAGCAGGCTATCAAAATTCTGCTGTACGGTAACCACTGGAGAAAGACTATCATAGACGGAGAACAACGGTGTTCCAAAGCGTCCTGTATATTGCTTATAAAAGTGGTCCTTCACCTGCTCCTTGATTAGCCACAAAGGATGATGCTTTTTGTTGTGCAGGTTTTTCCCAACTTTGGAGAGAATCTTCTCTGCGACATTACTGTAGTCATCTCGAGGATAAGCTTTACCAAGCAGTTCCACAGTATTTAATGATGCTGTGCTGGCAGCAAAATCAGAAGGTACAGACGTGGATGAAGAATGCCTTAAATGGGCGATAGTTCCTCTTACTTTTACTTCCTGTGAGAAAGCTGTTTTAGAATACTTAGCAACTCTCATGAATTTCCATAGCATTGCCATTGCAAACTCTCTCTGGATCTAGAGAAAGAAAAAGGAATTAAAAGTTACGATATGCGGTCTTGCTGGAGGAATTGCAAGCATCTCTTGAGTAAGTGAAATCCAAATATCTGTTTGATGAACAAGACAGCACTTGCTATAAACTACTTATTTTGGCTGGGGGTGGAAGAGAGAGACTATTTGCAATAAAATTTCAGCTACGTTATCTTGATCTTTTACAAGTCCTCTGCATCACAGCATTAGTATTGATGATTCTAGATCTACTCTTAATCCCATTCCAAATACTGCAATCCTTTACAGCCCAGGAAACACCTCTGAAATATTTTTTTCATTCAATTAAAATATGAGGCAATAAGAGAATGCATGTACAAGAAACTCAGAAATTTAGCAATGCCCTTCCGCAGTCAGGGACTTTCTTATGAAGTCCTAGGTGTTAACATATTGCTGTATTTTTGTTTCCTCAGGATTAAAGAGCCTGTGGAAGGAATTTCAGTCACCTCACAGCTTATGACATAAACAAAACGCCACTGTGCATCCACTGCTATCTCCCACCTAATGCCACACAAAACCAGTCTAACCTTTCAAAATACTATGCCACTAAGGAAAAGCAGATGGCCAAACCATAAGGCATATATTTACATATACACCAACACACCAAAGTCAGATATGAGCACGGCATGAGATTCTCTGTGAAGATTCCACAAAGAGCTGATGTTAACATTTTGAGGAGAGCCTGAAAACCTTTTGAGAATCATAGAATTGTTAAGGTTGGAAGGGACCTCAAGAGGTCATCTAGTCCAACTCCCCTGCACACACAGGGACACCTAGAGCACATGGCACAGGACTGCATCCAAGTGGGTTTGGAAGATCTCCAGAGAAGGAGACTCCACAAC